>JAEMWC010000053.1:1287500-1290000 GCA_016490735.1 Pachyseris speciosa | reverse complement strand
ATGTATGACAAGTAAGAAGTTTCGACCACTTAAGTAGTTTTAGGCTAGATCGAAACGATATACTGTCGAAACTATAATGACAATAAATAACAATGCAAAGTTTCTTCTTACTGCGCCTTAATTGGTAATGTTTGTAAACAACTTGGCAAGCCACGTGGGTCATTGGGCCAATCAGGAACCAACCATTGAAATGCTAGTAATTGGCGAGGTAAATGACTTTAAGGGTAATCCAGGAATCAGTTTTTGTCCACATCCCCAAATGCCCTTGTAAATTATCAATCGGAAACGAAACATAATTTCTTTTTGAAACTGCCGGTATATAAAGGGGTAAGGGGCCGGGTCGGACCACGGGGTGGAGCCTCCCAGTATGAAATTTGTTTTAGTAGCCCCCGGAGGCTTTGCTTGTTTAGTTTCATGAACAAAGCGTCTTACACAAATCTACACTATGATAGATTAGTGAGGCCACTGAGCGAAGATAACTCGGTTTTTGACGTCTAAAAGATCAAGATCTTACAAAGAATGTATGGCTGGGTGGCAACTATTGCCGCCCAATAATACAATTTCTCCGAAAATGTGCAACATCAAAATAATTTTCATAGTGGTTACCAAAGGTGACATGTTCGTGATGCCCATTTCATTGTAGCCTATGGTCCTAATGAGGCAAAATGTAAACAATGACGTCAGCAAGCTTCTCACATACTCTACTGTATATGCTTTTTTCAACGCAAATTCGTGATAATGTCTCATGCTAGGGTATCCACAGTAAGATGGTCTAAGATGACTACATTTGCAACATTTGAACTGTGTCGTTTACTTTTTGCTACAGCATGTTATCGTTTGCAAATGCAAAGCGTAACTACTGTTTCCTTCAGATTACAATCTCTGATGAGCAAGTTCAGAGCTTCCTCGAAGAGACGGCTTGCTATCTGGAAGGACATCTAGCGCTGTTAGACGCAGCTGTAAGTCAAAAATGGAAGTTCATACAGAGCATAACAGAAGCCTTTCCTCAACAATATTTTGATCTCCCCAGCTGCATTTGTCGCAGGAAACTGTGACTTGCACGCGTAGTGCTCACCTACATATTAAACCTACATTACTAGCTAAAATTAGTGCTAAAGCTTTTCAAATTCCATTGATTTTTTAGGACCAACTGCAGATGGACTATGTGACTAGATGGTAAGAAAATTGCATTTTTGTTTAGTTTTAAGGGTTGTCATTTTAATTAATATGCTGTGTTGCTGGTTGTTTACAGGGATCGTATGATAGTTCTCACTGTGCAGTTTTTGAGTGAGCAGCCCACCATCCGGGAAATGCTTCAGGACCAGACTGGTAACTTCGATTTTGTGCATTGTATTTACAGTCGGATACATCTACATGAAAAAGCGAGAACATGTGACCCGGATCATGGCCCAAATGAGCAACCGCGGGCGGCTAGGTTGCGTAAAGTGCAAGCCAACAAGCGCCGAAGGTGTGAACTTCTCCAGGAGGGTTCCGGGGGCATGCTCCCCAGAGAATGTTGAAAATTACAGTCTCTGAAATCGCTGGAAATGCATCTAATTTTAATAATCACCGAAAAATATCATCTCATTTGTGTATCCATTTTGTCAGTTTTTTTAACACAGCAATGAATGGATGAAACAAGTTTCCACAGATTCCTCTTTGTAGAAACATTTTCTTTTTTTCAAAGTACAATATATTTGAAAATACTATTGGGGCGGCTAAAGCCCTCCAGCTACCCCTACTCCGCAGTTGCTGCAAACAAATTTTAATCCGTGGCTGTCGCAGATTTATATTTCTGGAATATGCCGTGAACAGATGTTTTCAATTACTGTTTCTTGTTCGTTTTTTGCAGGGTCAGAGACACAGTGTGCGGCAGTGACAACAACCAACGGCATAAAGGGGAGTGAAATAATAATGTAAAAGAAAACTCGGAATCAATGTAATACCTAATAAAAGTCTTTTCCCTATTTAAAGTGTGCTCTCTGTGTATTAGTTTTCCTTATGTTATTTGCCCGCCTGGTGATGTATTACAGCAGAGGAAACGAGCAGTGCTCTCAGTTAAAAGTTTCAGCATGTTGCTTACACTCTTTTTTTAATAACAATATATTTTATAAGAATATCTAGGCTGAACTTTTCGAAATTTTAAAAATATTTTAAGAAAAACCTGAGGCTGAGATTTGGAAAAGTATATAATTTTGTTAGGTGCAACGGTAAATGCAATACAATAATTATATGTTTTGAACTAAACCGTATAAAATTCTTCCTTTTTCTAAACTAACCAAAAAAGACCAGCAGCAACAACGAAAAGTGGCGAAACTCGTGCACAATATAACTCGATACAGATTTAGACACCAAACTATTATAATTGGTACCCCAATAGATTCTAAATTGGAAATGTCACACGCTGAAATCTAAGAGTATACACAAGAATGTTTTCAGCCTAATATTCAGCCTAGGCCAGAATTCTAAAAAAAGAGTGTATATCACCAGTTTTTGTGCT
>JAEMWC010000053.1:1220000-1285000 GCA_016490735.1 Pachyseris speciosa | reverse complement strand
CTTTGTTTGCACGTTGCTAACACGGTAGAGCTTTGTATTTTTAGCACGATGGATTAACACGGTATTAATCACGGTAATGTTTTGTTTGTTAACACGCTAAGACTTCTTATCGTGTTCCATACTTACCGGATTACATTGCATGGAGAATCAGTTTGCTCTTTCCATTGAAGCCAGTTACTGCGATATTGCGGAGCGCAAATAAAATACCTCTAATTTATACATATTCTCATTGTTAAAAGTTCAGTTCCCTACAGCAAGGAGTTTGATCGCGTTTGCTTTCGCTCCGAGGGGCGTAATGTTTATTCCATCGATCAGCTGGCGCGTACTTCTCGAAAATCGAAGTTTCCATTTAAATTCGAACACAGCTTTTAACTCAGCGCTAATCGTTCTTCTCTTTTCTCAGTGTGTCCATCGTTTCAATCAACACAATTGACTGCAAAGACTCTGCAAAGAACAAAATATCTTACCACGCCATTTTTTTGCTAATTACCCGAACCAGGCTTACTCGGCCAAATCGACACACACAGAAGTTACCATAGCGACGCTTTTTTATCTTACTCTTGAATTACGATTAAGATTTCAAAATACTGCAAGCATGGAATGCGAGGAAGACTATTCGATTTTTTCAGAAGATGTCGCTAGAGAACTCAGAACGGTTATGATGGATTATCACGTTAGAAGATCGAATGAAGACGAGCAGGAAGACGAGGAAGATATGACGAATAGCGAGTATTCATCGGAAGGTGGAAGCGACGGAGAAACGAACGAAGACGAAGATGACTTAGCATTTGAGTACTTGGAAACCGATACTTCAGAAAGTTCCAAAGTAGAAGTTTTCATCCGAGAAAGCTGTGGATGCCAGTTGGGAGAGCAAGAAAAGCTGTGCAGCTCCACCATACCGAAAGAAGAGTTTGTTGACTGCCGAAACAACTGCCTCGAACTAACATCCACCGAGCTTGACATGACGCTACTGGGCATTATCCACAGTTCCATAAACTGTAGCGAGGTGAGCATATCTGGAAGAATTGAAACAGCACGAAAAAGAACAAGGATTCCGTTTTTCTACCACGGAAGAAGAATATGCCAGAGAACATTCTTGTTTTTGCACCGTATTCACCAGCGAAGATTTTACAGCCTTTTAAAACATTACAAGAAGAACGGTCTCTCCGTGCGTGTGCATGGAAACAACAAACAGTTACCGACATCCACTTCCTCGCCAGAGACAATTGAGAATGTTGTCAAGTTTATAAGAAATGTTGCCGAAGAGCAAGCCCTTCTCCTTCCTGGACGTGTTCCTGGTTTTAAACGAACTGATGTTAAATTATTGCCATCGACCCTTACAAAACATAGCCTCTGGAAGACCTACCAAGATCTCTGCAACAATGACTGCCGTATTTCAGTGGGTTACTCCAAATTCTGCGACCTGTGGAACCAGCTATGCCCCTTTGTTATTATTATGCGACCAGCAAAAGATCTTTGTTGGACTTGTCAGAAGAATAACAGCCGCATCCACAAGTCAGCAAATCTACCGGAAGCACGAAAAGCTGAAGTAGTTAAAGCACAGGAGGAATGAACACCTGCGTCTCGCCTCAGGAAAAAGAGACTTCTACAAAACTTGCTGCAAAGGAAGCAAGAACAGTCTTGCAACACATCTAAGAAACATTGACTTCAGCAACGAACAAGAACCATGTAGCTATGCTGGAACAGTGCATTACTCCTATGACTATGCTCAGCAACTGCATTACCCAGCAAAACCCTAATCAGCCTGGACCAATTTGTTTTAAAACGCCCAGGAAGTGTGCTCTTTTTGGAGTTTGCTGTGAAGGTGTCCCCAGACAGGTTAACTACTTGATAGACGAGAACGTTTGTACGGGAAAAGGAGCTAATGCCACAATCTCTTACGTTCATCATTTCTTTACTCGACGTGGAGTGGGTGAAACTGAAGCACAGATGCACGCTGATAACTGTGGAGCACAGAACAAGAACAATGCATTCATTTGGTACTATCTTTGGCGCGTCATGACAGAACTCCATCACTCCATTGGATATCATTTTCTCATAGCTGGGCACACTAAATTTTCTCCTGATTGGTGCTTTGGACTGGTTAAGAAGAAAACACGGAGAACATATATTTCATCATAAAAAAAAAAAGTTAAAAGTTTTACAAACTTGGAGCTAAAAGTTAAAACTTATGAAATATTTCGTCCGTTTTTTTCAACCGGACTTCATCAGTCAATGATATGAATGTTAAAAAGATGAATTTTAAAAAGGGGTTTTAACGCCTCTTGGGGGTTAGAATTGTGTCATAGATAGCTGCTAATTCGTAACCATTGTCTCTGTTTAATGCCGGTTTCGTAAGTTTAATTTGAATAGCTTCTTTTATCCTACGTTTGAAGGTGTTACCTTCGGTTGATAGTACTTTTGTCTTATTTGGGTCCACCGAGTGGCCCTCCAGGCGACAATGCTCATGAATAGCTGATGAACTTCTTGATTGGTGTTCTTTCACTCTGATTTCCAGAGAGCGGGCCGTTTCGCCAACGTACTCGTTGTTACACTTCTCACAATGGATCTGGTACACAGTACCGCATTTCTTGAGACCGCAGGATAAAAGAAGCTATTCAAATTAAACTTACGAAACCGGCGTTAAACAGAGACAATGGTTACGAATTAGCAGCTATCTATGACACAATTCTAACCCCCAAGAGGCGTTAAAACCCCTTTTTAAAATTCATCTTTTTAACATTCATATCATTGACTGATGAAGTCCGGTTGAAAAAAACGGACGAAATATTTCATAAGTTTTAACTTTTAGCTCCGAGTTTGTAAAACTTTTAACTTTTATTATGTTTCCAGAGCAGGAAACAAATGTTTTTGATTGTATATATTTCATCATTGTTCGACATCGCAAGAGCTGTGGAGGAGTCGGCATCAGTGAATACTGCGGAGTTAGTTGGACTTCACAGTGGAGCTGTTCGAGTAACAGCTTATGACTGGATGACTTTTCTTGAACAATATTTCAAAAAGTTACCACATCTGAAAAGCTATCATCACTTTCAATTTCATAGAGACCACCCGGGGACTGTTTTCTGCAAAGAATATTGGAATTCAGAGGAAAGAGCAATTAACCTTCTGCGAAATGCAGCTAATCTGCCAGAGCCAGGAGAGTTGCCTCAAGTCGTAAACCCCAAAGGCATGACCCACGAACGTCGCGAATACCTTTTTAAAGAAATCAGGGAATTTTGTCGTGCAGGAACTGAGGACCTTGTAGCGCCACAACTTAATTAAGACATTTTATTTGATCTAAAACTTCAAAGTTGGAAAGGCTTTTGAGTTTGAACAATGAATGCTACATAATGTATTAGAATTGCTCCTGATTACAGTGTGTTCAAATGTTTTTATAGGTGAGCTACAGATGTATATTTCTGGTGTTTGCTGTTTTCAAATTTTGGCAGAAGCATTATTTTAGTGACAGTTTCCGCACACCATTTTCCTTTTTTATTTAATAAAAACAGTTTGTTGTGTTGTACAACTGTAACTTGACTTCTCAAAGTTCTCCACTCCTCTGCCTCTGTAGGCTTGTGCTTCCTACACCTTAAGCCCCTCGTGTGTGATATTTACACTCGCCGGCGTGAAAAAAATTCCTGATCTTGAAATCGTAGGCAATTTGAAGTTGACCGGCTGAGTTTTCTTGTTCGAAAGACACAAATTTATTTCTGTTGCAGTATTGCACAGTCCTTTAAGAAATAATATCAGAACGGACATAAAGAATACGCCTTTTTATTCCGTCCAGGCGAACGCGTACAAATACATGCGAAGTCCTTTTTTTATGTTTAAGTGAGAATCAGGACACTTTTCTTTTAGGAATTTAATTCTCCAGAAGGGTGCGATTATGGCTAAATCAGACAATGATTTTTATTCTCCGATTCTTTCGATTATACGATTGTTTGCGACCAAACACAGCCCATAGTAACGAACAAAACGGAAACCAATTACTTGTTCTAAAACAGTTGCGCCCAAGCGAACTCCGTAATACTCGATTATTACTCGTTCGAAAAGAATTATGCCCGAACAAACAACGCAAAAGACCACAGTAACACTCGATTATTACTTTGTCTAAAAGAGTTGCGCCCGAACGAACACAGTAATACTCAATTATTACTCATTCTAAAAGAATTGCGCCCGAACGAACATAACGCAAAAGACCACAGTAATACTCAATTATTACTTCTCCCAAAAGAGTTGCGCCCGAACGAACACAGCTACATTATGTAAAAGTGATATTTCACAACAAAATAACTCTCAGTACACTGTGCCTCTGATCTCCTTTACTATGCTCTATGCTATGATCTATTATTGTATAGCACCTTAACAATGATTACTTCATTTTTCCTTTGATTTTAAGCGTTCCTCTTCGAAGATTTCAAGACTGATGAGGATGATAGCGGCATTTTAAATCGTCTAGAGGGATACAACAATCCTCTTTGTGCATTCCATGAGAACATTATGTTTTATATGCACTATGCTCTCATGTGCACTATCAAATAAAGCGATGCAATGAAAGGGTTTATTCGTTCTATTGTTTTGATTACCGCGTTGAACTGGTAATGGAGAATGATTTTAGTACTCGAACGATGTTTTCAATAAGAAAAAAAGTAAAATCTAACAATCTGAGAATCGGAAGAGTCCTACAATCGGACTATTTGGCGCCGGTCTCAAATGTTTTTTTGTTTTCTGAGATATCGGATGAAAATATTTGAGAATTAACACGCTCGCTCAGGCTTAAAATATATCGTTTTCCTTTTATTACTTACAAAGGTCGGCAAGCGAATTAGTCCTTTTGTTTGGTTTTCTTTTCAGCAAGACAACAACTGAAGAGCTTTGTTCTTCAAAAATCCATGCGCCCGCCCTTCCTTAAAAGTTTTGCGCCCTATTCAATTACAAGTGTTAAATCAAGAAGGTGAGAAAACGTTTTTGCCCGCCCACAAACAAATCCATTGTCCTAAACTTCTTTTCTTATTTGCCAATTGAAAGACCTTGAGCTATTTAAAGGCGTTTAAAATCACAGTGATTACATCATTCCTTGGCGTGATAACTAAAGGAAGTGAAGAACTATCATGGCTCTCCGTACTCTACTGAAAGTTCCCAAGTTATGCCTTGTTTATTTTAGTTTGGACAAAACCACTTGCAAAAGTTGAGAGACAAGGAAAGTAAAAAGCAATTTAGTGATTGTGAGCCCGTAAAGTTCTCCTCTGTCTACATCAAACACAATGGAGAGAGAAAGAGAGAAAGGTATGAAGGCAAAAGTTGTGGACAGAAATTTAGTTATTAACAACAATGTTTACAACGTAGATAATATCCCTCATGATCTCAGGCCACCTAGAACTTAAAACATCCATTTCATGTAACTATCGCTCAGTTCAAAATTAATGCACTTTTAGGACGTTAAAGAAAACCTTCCCAGCGCTCAGTTCGCTTGCCCAGAACAAGATGTTCTACCAAACCCAATGCAAATTTTATCGTATTTTTCTGTTATGTGTTTATCTTAGTTGTATTTATGTCCTGTTTTTTGCACGAGTGTTTTTTTGCTCTTTTAATTTATTGGTATGTGTGTGTGTGTATAAGGCGGTAGCCAATAAGCGTATCTGTGCCGCTGCAACAGTGTCGGCTTTAAATACCAACTTGGCACCTTCAATAATCCCACTAACGAGTTAGTCATCTGCTCTTTAAATGCGAGAGGCTTAGCTAACATTACAAAGAGACGTGAGACTTTTCGATGGCTCAAGACGAAAAAATGTTCGATCCATTTTCTTCAAGAAACTCACTGTACTAAGCAAGATGAGGCATATTGGATATCTGAATGGGGGTACACAGCCGTATTTAGCAGTTTCTCAAGTGCACGCGCCGGAGTCAGTATTCTTTTTAATAATAATTTCGCTTTTGAAATTTTGAAATTATTTTCCGATCCAGAGGGCCGTTTTATCATAGTTGACATCAAAACAGAGAACAAAACTTTGACTCTTTTGAATATTTATGCACCAAATGATGACAATCCTGCTTTCTTTGAGAATGTTCTCACCCACCTTTTATCCTTTGATTGTGAAGATATAGTTTTCGGGGGTGATTTTAACTTGGTAATTGATATTCAAAAAGACAAGAAAGGTGGTAACCCAGTGACACACACCAAAGCGTTGAAAGTTGTTCAGCATATAATTGATAGGTTAGACCTTACTGACATATGGCGTCTTCTTAATCCTGATACCGAACGATTTACTTGGAGAAGGAGAAACCCCGAAATACATTGCCGCCTAGATTTCTTCCTTACTAGCTCCAGCTTAAATACAATAGTAACCAAAGCAGATATCAGCCCTGGATATAAAACAGACCACTCTCTCATTACACTTCACCTGGTGAACAATCCAAACCCTAGAGGCCCAGGATTTTGGAAGCTAAATACATCCTTCTTGTTAGAAGATGATTATGTTGCTTTAATAAAGAAAACAATTGAAGACGTTGCAAAAGAATATGAAAATAATGATGAGGTTGATGCCCCTCTCCTCTGGGATACAATGAAAATGCGTATTCGGTCAACATCGCTAAACTATGGTAGGAAAAGAAAACGTGATATGAAATCTGAGGAAGCAAGTATAGAAAGCATTATATTGTCCCTCCAAAGAAAACTGGAAGAAAATAATCTACTCGAAAACACAAAAACGAATCTCCAAAAAGAATTAGAGGCCAAAATAGCCGAAAGAGAAGAAATTGTAAAATACAAAACCCGTGGGGCAATATTACGATCCAAATCCCGTTGGTACAATGAAGGAGAGAAAAACACAAAGTATTTTCTAACTCTAGAAAAACGCCACTTCAACGAAAAAACAATTAAACATTTGCAAATAAGCGACGATAGTATCATCTACAAGGACAGTGACATCCTAAAAGAAGCAAAATGCTTTTATCAAAAATTATACTCTTCAAGTTTTCCAAATCTGGAGGCCCCCGAGGATATTTTCTTTCCCAAAGGAAACGCTCTTACGCTCAACGTGCTTGAACAAGAAGAGTGCGAAGGTCTCTTAACTGAAACTGAATGCTTAGAAAGCCTCAAATCTATGGAACCGAACAAGAGCCCTGGAACTGACGGTTTGCCAGCCGAATTCTATAAAAGATTCTGGAGTGATGTTAATCCATATCTCATAAATGCCTTAAACAATTCATATGAAAAGGGCCTACTGTCAGTGTCTCAAAGAAGAGGTCTGATCTCCCTCATACCGAAAAAGAACAAACCTACCGATCAACTGAAGAATTGGAGGCCGATCACTCTGCTCAACTGTGATTATAAGATAGCCACGAAAAGTATCGCTTCTCGAATTAGAAAAGTTTTGCCAAAAATAATCAATAATGATCAAACCGGCTTCATGAAGAATAGATTTATCGGAGAAAACATTAGGCTGATAGATAGTCTGATAAATTTCACGAATAAAGAACAAATTCCGGGTCTATTACTATCGTTGACTTAGAGAAGGCCTTTGACAGCTTAGAATGGTCCTTTATTCACAAAACCCTCCAATATTATAACTTCGGAAAATCTTTAATGACTTGGATAAAACTTTTTTATAAGGATATTAGTAGCAGCATTCAAAACAATGGTTGGGCTTCTGAGTTTTTCACTTTACATCGCGGTGTGAGACAAGGCTGTCCACTCTCCCCTTATTTGTTCATACTTTGCGCAGAAATTTTAGGTAATGCGGTGAGAACGGATAACGGCGTCCGCGGAATAAAGATCCTTAATACTGAATGCAAACTGTCCCAGTACGCAGATGACACAACCTTAATTTTGGATGGCTCACAATCTTCTCTCTTAAGAACTTTTGAATTGCTTGATGCATTCGCGGCCATGTCGGGCTTGAATGTTAATTATGAGAAAACTGAAGCTCTCTGGATCGGCTCTTTGCGGGACTCAAATATCTCTTTCCCTTTAAATAAGCCTATAACTTGGGCTAGGGAAAAGGTCTTCGCCTTGGGGGTTTGGTTCTCGACCGGAGAAATGAACTTCATTTCCAGTAATATCCAGGAGAAAATTGATAAATTAAAGAAGATTATAGGAAGCTGGTCGGCCAGACGACTTACTCTTTTGGGTAAAATTACCGTTTTGAAAAGTCTAGCAGTGTCACAGTTGGTGTATGTGTTGGCTTCTCTCCCGACTATTCACGGCGCGCTGAAAGAAATCAATTCCCTGTTATACGAGTTCCTCTGGGATGCGAAAAACGACAAAATCAAAAGATCGGAAATGATTAATGACTACGACAAAGGAGGGCTAAAGATGATTGACATCGAAAGTTTCAACAAATCATTAAAACTGAAATGGATACAAGGCTATTTGAATGACGATAATCATGCTAAGTGGAAGCTCTTCTTTGACTACTATTTAGAAAAATTCGGAGGCAAGTTGGTGTTTTTAAGTAATCTTAGCACACAGGATGCTGCAAGTCTTGATCTAACTGACCCCTTCTTAAAAGAAGTTCTTGAACACTGGACAAACCTTAACTATAGAGAGGAAAATTTAGATTTTATGAATTCGTACATCTGGCAGAATTCATTAATCAGAATCGGAAACCAACCCCTTTTTTACCCGTCTTGGTTGGAGGCTGGAGTGACGGTGGTCAAGGACCTTGTAGATATTAAACAGGATTTCTTAAGTTTTGATGTTTTTGAAAACAAATTTCAGATTAAAACCAACTATCTGGAGTATTATAAAATTCGATCTGCCCTAAAACAATATAAGAAGAGTTGCTCGCTAGAAACTGATAAACCCCATACAGAGAGTGCGGTTGAGACTATACAGTCCTCGCAAAAAGTTGTTAAAAAACTTTATAAGCTGCTTATCGAAAAAAAGGCTACCCATCCTTCAAGAACGGAGGAAAAATGGAAACGGGAAATTCAACCATTTGGAAATGTAACTGTTGATTGGAAAAAATCTTATCAATTACCGTTTCTCTGTACAAGGAACTCTAAACTCAGAGTATTTCAGTTTAAACTTTTACACAGGAGGATTGCTACAAATGACTTTTTATGTAAAATTGGACTAGAGCAAACTGACCTATGTTCCTTTTGCAGAGAAACTGCGGAAACTCTGATGCATCTTTTTTGGAACTGCAGACATACAAAGCTTTTTTGGGAAAGAACTTTCGAATGGATAACCCAAAATCTTAAGGATCTGGAAAACTTTAAGCTCTCCCCTTCTTTCTGCTTGGGCCTTATTGACAATATATCAGATCTCCTTGTACACCAGATCATTCTTATCGCTAGATCCTACATATACACTTGCAAGTTTAAAAGCTCTTTACCAAAGCTGGAAATGTTTATACAGCTAGTTAAGATAGCTATGAAAGTGGAAAAACAAGCAGCCCTAGAAAATAACACAGTTAGGGCTTTTGAAGTGAAATGGTCTCGACTTAGATAGTCCCTCGCATACGAAGTGATTCAAATGGTGGAAATGGTATGGCTGCCACTGTTGTACGCGGTACTTGATAACTGTCTTGTAAGTAGGTTAGTTTTCGTTGTAAGGTCGCGTATTATTGTTTTTATAAATAACCTCTGTATTGTGTGTAATGTAGTAAGTCACATGTACGATGTAGATATGTAATACGGAATGTAAGTAAGTAGAGTGTGGTATGTGATTAATAAAAGTGGACAAAAAAAAAAAAAAAAAACACAATGGGAAAGTATTGGAGGCAATGGTAATCGCATCATCTGTTAAGTTTCATGATAGATAGATAGATAGCCTTAATTCAAATCACATGGCAGCCCTCTAAGGCTGAATTGCATGAATTTACAAATACATTTGATACAAGATTTAAAATATGAAAAAGTACTGATTTTAGACAATTGAGGCTATGTTATGAAATGAATGCTCTCGATTCCCTTTGTCAGTGTTTAAGTGGAAGAAAATGCATAAACAAATTATTTGTCTCTGTTCCAGATGACGAGAAAAATCTTAATATTGAGGAAAAACGTTTTGTCGAGGATCCAGCAAATGCTGGCTTATTCCATGATGCCCCTACTCCCCTGGAGGCCCCACAGAGTGGAACCAAACGGACAGTGGAAGAAGCCTCTCCACGTTCCAGTAAAAAGAACAGAACGAAAATTTGTGAAAAAGACGAGGTGAGTCGATACTCATGCATTGTAGTGACGTCAGCCCTTTAGCCTGGTTTTCACTAGCAATGTAAGCATGAGCACAAGCTCAAGGAAAGGAAAATATTTGATCCTTATGCTCGAACTTTCTTCTACTTTCAAGAAATTATTACTTTCTGAGGATAAAAATATATTTTCCCAAGATAGCATAGGTGTTTTCATATTGGGGACTACACTAAGTCCAATTAAAGATCGGGGGTGAGTAGTCTGGAGCTAATTGTCTGAGGGGCGAGTTGTCTGACATTCCTTACTTCGAGGCAGTTTTCGTGGCCGTCATGCAAGCCGTCATGCTTGCGCTTATGCTTGGGTCGCTAATGATGAGAGAGTCCAAAACATGTTAACCATGGTTTACAAAGGCCTATGCAATATGGCTCCTGGGTATATCACATCACGCTTCTAACAGCGCGCTCGTAGTGCTTCAAGCATTACATACTCAAATCTATTTGATTTACAGCTACTCGAAGTGTACGGGTTGAACTCGACGCGGTGCGAAACTTCCATTTTGATACAGTGTGTGTCCCTTGCTTTGTGGACCTGCATAGTTTTCTGTTAAGTTATTTGTGTTTGTTAAACTTATCGGCTATATGAAGTTTTCAAGTTAACAAGTGCATGCTTTTTTTCGCGCACAGTATGTGTTTATTTGTACTGAGGTGGCTTGATTTCTGTAGGCCACATAGCTTCTGATTAAGGCTAAAGGGGTTTGAAACTTAGTCGTGCTCAAATGTGAAGGTACCTTGATGTTCTTGACTTTGACTGCAATCGCTTGGGGTTTGGTCTGTCATTGACTACGTTAGCCAGGAGTTATTATGTCACAGTCAGTTAGTTCCGATTTTACCCTTCTGCACGTGCTGTGTTAAACGGTATGGTAAATCTTTATTTAAACACGGTAAAATTCATCAGGTACAGAAAGTTTAACTAACATATTTCATGTTTAAAATGAATAGCCTCGCTATACGTCGACAGTCAGTATTATATCTCTTGTTTTTGTTTTCTCCAATTCATTGAAATCACCCAAAATGTAACACTGAAGATTATACAAACAAGAGAAAACAAGAGAACACTAGCTTTCGCTGTGTGACGCAATGCGCGCGGTTATCTTCCCGACTTAGTCAATCGAATGAAACCGAGCAAAAAATTAATGGCACTCAATCGAACCCAATTGTTTGATTGTTGTTCGATAGGTTCCAAAATCGAACCTAATCTAACTAGAACTTTTCAGTGAGTTTGATTTTGTTTGGTAGAAAGACAAGACCGCATAAAAATCAATAACCATTCCGTTTCAATTGAATCGGAAAGATTTCCCTTGTATGTATGTGAGGCAGGTGTGAAAACACACTTCAATTAAGTAAAATCTTTATTGTTAAAGTAATTCAAAATCGAGAATTTCATGCTCGGCTTCACGTTTTCCACCCTCTCCAAGTTCGTTTTTCGAAAGTTCAATTGTTAAAGTGTTCGATTTCTAACGTGCGATTGTGTTGGATTGGCAAAGTTTTAGGGTGAATTCGATTACGGAACCTAATCGAAGTTAATCGAACGATTGTAGTTCGATTACCGAACGTTCGATTGACTACGCTGGGTATATTGGAATTTCCTGATTGTATTGACCCGTCAAAGTCTCAGTATATTAATTTTAATTAAGTGCACACTCAAGAGTTGTTGATCTGTCCTCAATGTGGCTCACAGTGGTGTTTGTTGCAGGTTCAGTTGTTAGCCGAGTTCCTCAGCGAACAAAACCAGAAGCAAGCCTGCTTAATGAAAAAGAGAAGTGAGCACCCAAAAGTTCAGACTGTGGAGGCGAGTGTCCAGTGCGAAAGCAGCGTGGTATCAAAGCAGACGGCCGATGCATCTGTACAAACAGATCACTATGATGTCGTGAAGGAGTTAAAAGAGCAGATCCAGAACCTTACGGAGGTGGTAAGGCAGTTAACCACAGTGAAACGCATCGATCAGCATGAGCAGGATACTCGTAGCTCACCTTTCTTCGAAGATGATCTTAACACAGCAATGGATATCATAACAAGTTTCCGCCGCAACCCCACTCCCAGGCCTCCCCAGGAATCGCCAGCACAGCCACAGTATCTCGGCCAATTCAAACCCAGGTTCAACCAAATGCTGACGAGGAACTGTCACCTATTTACCTTCCTCCAATGACTCCGCAACCAAGATTACCCCTTGCGATGGTGGATCAGAACATTCCTCAGTTACTGAGTAATTATGGGCCCACAGATGAACAGAGACGCAAGGTTGGAGCAATTATTGACCTAGGCGACAACTTGTCAACAACTGCACTTGCCTGTGTTGACATCCTCTTCACTGAAGAGGAGATGGCAAAAGGGAATATGTCCGGAACGAAGGGCTATCAGCAGTTAGACAGTACTAAGATGCACTTCTTGATTTCTCTCTTGCAAAAAAAGTTCGTGTCAACGTCTTTTAGTGAGGAATGGCCTGAAATTGCTGGTCGAATCAATACCAAGTGCAGGGGAAAGAGGAGGACTCTGATTCAGCGGCTTAAGAAACAGACTTTTTTCCGAAATTAAACGAAATTAGTCATAGACTGTTGTAACTAGATGTTATTGTTACCGTTGCGTTTTACCTTAACAACATGATAACGTGAAGCGAAAATTAATTTGTACATTGATTCATAATGATTCTGGCGTAACTTCATTGCATAGGTTCCCATTGCTGTAGATTAATTTCAAGCTGAACTTTTAGCTCCACTAAATTAGTTTTTCGATCACACCAGAATTGTTTCTTTTAAAAACTACAATAATTATGTTTATGTAAAAGTTTCACAAATACGATGTGGCCCAGTTTTAATACAGTAGAGAATTAACGATAAAATTGAATGTTGTGTTAATGTCGTCTGTTTGAGGAACAGTGAGATCCCGGGCATTCATGCAGTGTCCTCTGTCTCGATCCTGAATACTCTGTTTTGTTTTATTTGCAATTAAGGTTTACTGTCGAGGCAATGCTCTCTGAATGAATTTTAAAGGCCATATGCAAAAAGTTTGTAAACAATTTGTGCTGTCATGCGATGCGCCTTGTGGAAATGAGCGCGAAGCCTTGTTACGTGCCGGGAATCACGTGTCAATTATTCTGTTACGCAAGAGTACAATTATCTGAAAGTTTCTGTATTTTCCCAACCTGGTTGACTTCTTGCCAAAATTTGCCAGACAAATCCATAATCTTTGTATTCGTTCTAATGAAAAGAAAACTATATTTTTGAGTTTCACTGTTGTTTTTCGTACACCTGATTGTTTTAACACAAATTTGCATAGTTTGAAATGTGATCTAGAGAGATTACGAGACTTAGCGAGACTTGTTGTCGCGAAATTTACAAGCTTTGAGGATTTGAGAGATAAGGTTTCTCAAATGAACCATAATAGCAATATAAATCTCGCTTGCTGTAAGTTGAATGGCGTTTTGGATGGCTTTGAATCACTTTTGATTGCCATTAGTTTTTTTTTTTTTTCAAAATTCCTTTCGCCGATTTGTTGACGCGCCGATGCCACGTTGTTCAAACGATGTTGATTGTCTCCTATTTTGGTGCTTTCTGTCGTTTAATTCTACGTGTGGAAAATGTTTGAAGATTGAAACTCGAATGCAAACTCAAACATTTTTTAAACAACATTTCGTTACTGGAATGAATTATCCGAACAGATGTCTTATAATTATCCGTGGAAACAAAAGATCAGGAAAGATGTTTGCTTTTGACGACACGCCAACTCGCTCTTATAGCCGGCACTATGTAAACGGTGAAAGTTTCTTCTTGAAGTTGCTGAATCTAGTTTGTATCTGTCGGAAACCTGTATGCAATTGAGGACAAATCTGCCACTCAGCTACTTGTCAGCGACTTTCCGTGACTCCCGAGCTTTCTGGAAAGAAAAAGCTAGCCTGTTCCAGGCGTTCAGATTCTTGGGAGCGACGAAAATCATCGAGGATGCATGAATGAGTCGCAAGCGATCAGGGAAAACTAGGAGATTCCCGCTCGCTCGCGATGTCTTTCATTCTCGCGACCACCTTCTCCGCTCGCCACAACTGAACGCCCGCAACAGGCTGTAAAAGCTGAAGCCATGAAGTCACTGCTGGAAAAATATAATAATACAACCGATGACTCGAAGCTTCGGAATCCAAAGGTTCGAGGTATCCATAGTTGCAGTTACAAGGGTAAAATTATAAAGAATATGACCAGAAGGGAAAACAATCAACATCACTTCGAGTTAGTGGGAGGTTCGAGTTAATCAGTTATTGGGAGTCAATGAAACATTAAGTTTCACTCATGCTGACACGGTCACCGTGTTGATACGTGCGATATCGCACGCAGGAATCTCAACACGCTGCATTGTCTTCAGCGTGCGAAGGAAAACAATAGCTTGGACACTAATGAGGAAAGTGACTAACACGCAGCCACCGTGTTAAGGCACGCTTCTTTTGTTTTAACGTGCGACCGTGCCATGTGCATGCATTCACCTTAGTGACTGTTTTCCCGTGGAGGGTCACATATGTGAATGATCATCGCAGTTATGAACACTACTTAAGCAGTAGTAAAAATAAAGCCTGAAAAAACTTCAGGCTTGCAAAGGATTCGAACCCACAACTTCTGTGATACCAGCGCACTGCTCTACCAACTGAGCTAACAAGCCAACTGGGAGCTAGTCATTTTGTTGGTTCGTAATATACCCGTGAGTGATGAATATATGAGTAATGAATATATGAAAATCATATATTTGAACTGCGGATTAAAGAATGAATATGTGAATGATCATGACAGTTGTGAACACTACTTAAGCACTTTAATTTTCACTACTGCTTAAGTAGTGTCCATAACTGCGATGATCATTCACATAATCATTCTTCAATCCGCAGTTCAAGTACTATATGATTTTCATAGTTACATTCACTCTCACAAAGTGTGCTTAACTCCTATTAGAAAAGGACTACAATAGTCGAAGTGCAGTAGGAGGTATGGGTATGCCTTATATAATTTAAGCGCACTGTCAAGTACCAAGCAAATTTTACATGGTTCAAATCACATTCAAATTACTTTACTTAACGCCAGCAGCCAAGAAAGTGGTAAATAACTCGTCACTCACCTTTTTTGTGAACGCCCACCACCAGGAAACTAATTGCTCAGCTTGATACCTAACAGCTTCAAATAGAAATAAGGCAGCTTGAGCAAAGATATTTCAGACCATTATGCCTCAGGCAGAAAACCACCTGTAGATAACTTTTATTTCCTGAAAGATGACGTTTTGAGCCTTCTTGACCTCTAGAAGGAACACCTGATTGTGAAACAGCCGACTGTCAATAAAATTCCTAATTCTGCGAAAGGCAATAATCTTAGCATAAATGTGACTAAGAATCAATTAAATTTGTGAGGAGAGCGTTGCTTGTTTTTAATCATTACTCCGAGTAAGGTGAGTTAAGTTTCTCGATAATCTGGATATTACACTTGAAGGTGAGCTCAAAAGTATACGTAGATTTGCCAATGATCATAGCCTGCGTCTTGGGTATTGATGGTGGGTTGGTTGTTGTCAAGCCATTTTGATAATCGCGCCAGGACATTGTTAACGTAAAACTCCTACTCGGTCATAGGTGAGTTACTAGCAGTATAACTGGTTGTATCATTCACAAATGGACATTCTTCGTAATGCGGGTTGCGTCGTTGTTATATGTGTTAAACAAAAGCGGACCCAAGAGAGATCTTTGCTGAACACTGCACTGGACCACACGTCAACTAGAATTAGTGTTCTCTATTTTAACTCGTTGCTTGCAGTCAATAACTTATAAGAGCGGATCAATTCAAGAGAGTCCCAGAATCCCATATGTGACCCTATTTGGGAAAACCAGGCTTAACAAAAACCGCGTTGAAATGCATTTCAACGAATTTTAAATGCATTTAGAATGCATTACAACGCTAGACAACGATTCATAACGCATTTCCAATGTTCCCCAATTCATTCATGAAACACCGCCAATGTTCTTGAATGTTCAAGAATGATCATGAAATGATTTCCAACGCATTAGCAATGCACTGGAAACGCTTCACAAAGCTTGTTTAGAAAATTTTTAAGAATAATGAAAATAACTCAATTCACCTTTGGAGTGACAAGTAATGTAAACTCTGCATTCGGTCAACACAACGATTAAGCCCCGGCTAAACGATCCAATATTTTCATCCAACATCGTTTTGGAAGAGTATCTTTGACCCTTTAGCCGCCAATCTCAACATTGCATTTAAGTAGCTTTTCCATGTTTGATCTAGGTCAAAATATTTTCAACCAGCATTTCGTGTTAGGAACAAATGTTTGATCGTTTAGCCACCCCAACCAAAAGCTTTCGGTCACCAGGATCACTAATTTGTTAATTACAAAAGGCAATCGAAAATTGTTTTATCTGATAAGATTAGCGTATTCCTGAGCATTGAGACGGCACAAGAGAATGATTTAGACACCTGTTATAGGAATTCTCATATGCTCAAAGACTCTTCATGGTTGCTGTGTAAAAATTTTCGCTTTCATTCACTGACACTTGATGTTTTCACGTATCCGAATGATCATTGTGTCATGTTCAATCAAGGGTAACGTGGTGAGAAGTAAAGATGATCATCTCCTGTGAAATGCGCCTCCTACAATTTTCAGCTTTGAAAGATTTTGAATCTTCGACAGCCTCTGCAAAATACACTTATTTTGTCTTCGTTCTGAGCTGCTGTACTACGAGCAAAATAATTTTGAACAAACTTTGGCGCACATAATGTGCGTTTCATTACCATATGCAAATAAGAGGATATTTTAATTTGTTTCATCTGTATGCAAATTCTTGGCGTCTGCTCACAGAATATCCGCACTCACAGGACCAGCTAAATACAAACTAATAACAGTTTGAGAGCAAGGTATGATAGATTTTTATTTAATACGTGGGAACAATGCCGAAGGAAAGATGGACCGCAAAAGTTTGTTCGTGACAATGCTTTGAATGTCTGCATGTCATTCGTTAGCTGCTCATTAGTGGTCTTCGTGGTTAACGGGGAAAACACCACGGACACGAAAGGTCAACTTTAGGCGGGTTAACCTTTAAATTTTGCACGGTGAAAACTAAATTAGCTGCCTCTACATCTTGTAAATTTAGAAGTTGTAAAATATCAAGTAGATTTCTAATTAAAAGCTCAATAATTTTATTTTCAGAGCATTTGCTGCTCGATGAGGACACAGTGCGTGTTTTTCAAGCTTCTTGTGTTCCGTTGGGTTGTCTGCACTAATTAATTTTTCAGAACTAGTTCTGATGGCAATTGTTTTGTGAATGTTTTTCAATGCGATACTGCTTCACTGAAATGCATTGTAAACGTTTTAAAACGCGTTGCAAATGCCGATTCAAAATGATCTTCAATGCATTTCGTTTTCGTTCGGAAACGTTTTCAATGTTTTCAAACGCCTTGAAAATGATCTGTAATGCATTCGAACGTTTCCAAAATGCGTTGAAATGGAAAAACGGTTCAACGGAGTTTTCGTTAAGCCTGGTTTTCCCAAATAGGGTCACATATGCCTTAACTTTCTCAACTGGAGGCGATGGAAAAAAAATAGTGTCAAACGCCATACTAAAGTCAATAGATGCTACATTAACTATTTGTTTCTCATCTAGTGCTTCTGTCCAATCCACGGTGATCTTCAGTAGGGCCGTGCAGCACGAGTACCCCATTAAGAAACCAGAGAGGCTGTTAGAGAGTAGACAGCTTTGAGCAAAGTAACTGTAGAGTTGATTTTTCATGATTCGTTCGAAGATCTTTGATACACAGGTTAAGATGGAGATGCGGCAATAGTTGGCTTTGGTAGCTTCGCACCCTTTTTCAAACACTGGGCTAATATTGTTTGACTTCCACTCCCTGATCCAGCAAGATGTTTTAAGACAATAATGTATAAAACGAGCCAAAGGTGTGGCAAAAGCAAGGGCGGACGCTTTCATGAGCTTTGGGGGAATGTTGTTTACACCATTAGCTTAGGATCCATTGAATGATCTGACATCAGGTCCGGCACTTCTTTGTCAGAAACAGGCTGAAAGCGAAAGGAATTCGCTGGATCTTGATCACTAATTATTTCGTTGATGAGGTTTACACTGGAGTGATTGTGGAGGACAAATTATGCGAGAGCCAGGGAATGACTTACACCCGACTCAGCGAAGTAGTTGTTAAATTTTTCAGTGACCTCTTGGGATTGTTAAGTACATGACCGTAGTAGTAGTATTTTGGTGGAGTAAGAACACGCTTGTTTTGTAAGAGTGGCTTCGATTTCCTCCAGAAATCTCTTGGGCTAGATTGATTAGACTTTGCACTAACAAAGTATCCACGTAAGGCTTTACGCTTCAGTGAGGTGATCTAGTTTCTTTGTCTTTTGAAAGCAGCCCAGTTTTTGCCCGAAAGGTGTTTGTGAAAGGCTTTTTACAGTCGGCCTTATCTCAGGTGTGATCCACAGTAACTGGTCACCCTGTACTTGAATCCTTAACTGGCGTCTATCACTTTATTGTACAGGCCTTTCCAGTGGGACCAGACATCATCAACATCCTGTAATATATAAGTACTTTCCCACGGGACATTCTTAAGATCACGGATGAATGATATATTGTCAAAGTTTGTCATACTTCGTTAAGCAATTTGTTTTGGCGGAGGTTTCGGAAGCCTCTGTTTACGCACGTTGTATATCAAATCATGGTGCCTGATGCCCACATAAAGAGAACCACTTTTGACCTAATGGTTAGGGTGGCTAGAGAGGATAGTTTCAAGTAAGGTGGCAGTGGACACGATTGAGTTTGTCACCTGGAAATGATCAGACAAAACCTTGAATTTCTTAGTGTCGTTGTTATCCAAACACAGGTCGGATAACAGGATCTCCCTAGTTTAAGAGCAGTCGCCAATGAGTTACGGAAGATTGCAGATTTGCATTTACCTGGTGAGCGGTAATTTGCAAAAAACAGAAAATAATCACCATTATCTTTATTTACATCAAAAGTCAAGGACGTAACATTAGCTGGTTCAAACTTGCGTCTTGTTATCACTATTATGTCAGATCTCACGTATGCCATGATTCCTCCACCATTTCTCTTCGTATAATCTGGCGGTAATTAGGGTGATGCAGTAGGAGATTATCGACGGCCACTGGACAGGTCTGTCTAACGTTTCAGTGAGGAACAGAATATCAAAGGAGCATTCGTCCAAGATAGACTGAACTTCATCAACTTTGTTTACAATCTCTCTCAGACATTCAGTTGGGCTATAGTCAAGTTGTATGAGCGGATATTTTCCTCATACCATGATGGAGAGTTGGGGTCATAAGCCAAATTGGTTATTTATTCTTCAGTCTTCGCCATCCTGAAATAATTGCATAAAATTCAAATCTTCAACACTGGTGAAGGGCATTGTAGACCGAAATATACAGGGACGGCATACCCACTTATGTAGTTGCTTAGAAACAAGTGAAACGCTTGATCTTTCTGTACCTTCTTTAACCACTTCAGTGACCGTTACCTGAGTAGAACCTTGATGGCCGTCCTCTTTTGGAAATGTAGTGACTTAGGCTCTTTATGAACGCACCAGTCTCCACACTCGACAGTAGCTCTAAAAACCGACTTCGTGAGTGAGGCTACAGGGGTACAAAACCACATATGCTTTACGCGTGTCCTTACGCTTATTGCGGTACTTCACCGGTCCAGGAAAAATGTACACCAAAGGCGAGTTGCCTTCCGTTATTTCTCTTGGCAGACTAAGCTGGTGGCGGTTTTGCGAAAGCTACGGCTTTAAAGCGTTTGCAGAAACTGCAATCTCTCACAACTCTCTCCATCATTTTCCAAAGACGGTGTATCCAGTATTTCTCTCTTGTACTTGCCTTCGTCAGACCTCACCGACTATCCCGTAGAGTGTCATTACATGAGCACTCTGCACCACTTTTGTTGCAAATAGGGTTGAATCAGGTAAGTATATCGGATAATCGTTCTGGATACATCCTCGGCATTCGAAGACACCCTTTTCTTTCCGTTGCAGGTTTTTTTCTCGAAACCAGTGTTGTTAATCCCTTGCTGTTGGGCTCTCTTGACCAAGAGAAGTTGATGCGCCGATATCTCTACTGTGTTCCATGGTCCCTTACCTTTATTGAGGGATTTCCAAGAATTATGTAAGAATCGCAAGACCCATACGGCAATCCTCAAGGCTTTGTGCTGGTCAAACTTCTCTATACGACGACATTAAAGTCACTCCTGCTTTCGACTCCCACCACGAACAACTCTTGCTTCACTTTTCTTTCTTCTAAACACTCGGAGATAGGTTCTGTTACGACTTCATGCAGGTTGCCACTTGACTGGGTCTGCCACCCAAGTAGGGTCCGTTCCATCACAGAAGTCCTCCAGTCACACTACCACCACGACCTCCTAATCCGATGTAGTGCTATTGAGCTGTCTCAACAGCAGTGAACAGTTGTTGCAAGTTCTCTCGTAAGCGTGACGTACATTACTGAACAAATTTACTGCCATGTGTCCCTAGACAGTGTGACAAGTGAGGAATGGTTCTTTCGCAAGACGACTCCACCACGCTTGGTCCACCACAGCGTAGGCTGCGGCACACACGGCCGTTGGCATCACCAAAAATGAGTTGAATATTATTAATTTCTTCCTCATAAAGAGGAATACTGCGTTTCACCATCACTGCTTCTGGCAGCTCTTGTCTGTCTGTTCTGGTGAAGACGTGTCCCAAGCGTTCTTTTGGATGCACGATTCTTGGTAGATGTTTTTCCTCGAGCATGGCTGGTGACAAAGGCAGGTCATATACCTTTGCCAAATTAGCCTGGATTCCATGTTTCGTCTCTTCGACTGGCATTTCAGGAAAGCACATGCATCATCAACCTTGTCCCATCCGAGTCCAAAATTTACTCTCTCCCTTTCAAGTTCATTTCTCTACTTGCACCTTGGCAAATGATGGTCTGTAATCTCCACAGTAAGTCACTAGCTCGCTTACCTTCGAATGCCACTTGTGTAGTTTGAATGTGGCATCAGCAAAGATCTCAGTGGCTTCACGCTTTAAGCGTTTGCCTTCGTCGCATGTAGGCATTCATTCTGCGATGAGGCGTTCTCTTGTACACGGGCAGAAGAGTCGCACACAACTCGCAGCTTTGTCCTTTCAGCATTTTGACGTACAACAGCAGGATGGGGTAGATTGAACTCTCTCCCTGTTACCTGAACAGGTAATCGCTCCACTATGCCTTCTTCACGTTGCTCTCTGATCAGGGCATCATAGTCGTCTAGCATGTAGGTTCTCCTCAACTTCCGTACAAAAGTGTGGACTCTGCCAAGACTTTCATTCCGGTTGTTTGGTAAGGGAAGACAGTTCCACATGCAAGGGAATCTAGTTTCGTACAACCCTCCCGAAGATGGAACTAATTGTTCCTTGTATTATCCGTAAACGGCAGCCTGATCTCTGGTTGGATATCCCGTCAGACCAAGGACGTCTAGCGCTCACAACCTCTTGTAATCAGCGTTCGAATTTACTGCTAAATAAGCATTTGACAATCCCTCTCTACTCCAGGTGAGATGATTATCCAGCCAAATAAGGTAAACTCACCAAAAGGATCTCCACGACTCTCTAACGCTCTCCAGTGCCCAGCGTGATGTGTACGAGCAGCCTTTCTTTCGTGTCGTGATCATCTGTACCCCCTTGAGATAAGAATTTCCTCAAGTATTTCGTTGTAATATAGGTTGCCCAGGACCAATAACTCTCGCTTGCTGACTTCAATAATGTCCACTTGAAACTTGCAATCACTTCCCTCAGAACAAATGACTACACCAAACACTTGCATCGTTCTCGTAGTGATTTCTGTCAGCATGGCTATCTGCCTCAATCCATTTATTTTTGGACGTGCATTTATTAAACCAATCTCAGTCACACTGTCTAATAGGACTCTGAATCCTTACAACTACAACTGGGTGAATAATCGATGTGTTCCCGATGTTATTTGCTGTCATTCCCGGTTCACGTTCTTGAACTCTGTGATGCCTCATGTGACAATTTTGGCATGTGATTTGCTTCTTCCATTTTCGGCTCGGTGTCTCGATCCCGTGCAGTTAAATCACAGTCTTTTCAAAAATCTTCTTTCTTTGTTCCATACTCACGACTTTATTACAATTGATAGCCCTGCCGCTGTGATCTGAGCTTTCCAGAATAGACATCCACAGAGGGTCGTCTGGTCCCCATCATCACGTTTTGCATAAAACCCTCTTGTTTTTTTCTTTCTTTTTGTTAGAAATCGCAATGATCTTGGATCTTTGAACCTCTGAGATCAGATTATTGATCTTCCATTTCTCCTACGCTTCGAGGAATTGCAAAACGACTATCTGCTCCGCCCCAATCACTCGCAGCTTATCGAATGTAAACCTCAAAGCGGCGTCTGGTTTGTTTGGGCTTTTCAATGTTTGTAACGATTCGATGTTCGATGTAGTAAGACCTCATAGAATTTATGTATTTGTTTTGACAGCCCTCTTTCTTATTGTTGGCAGTTCCAATATGTTCCGAACATACCTCCCCACAACTTCACTGGTTTTGCCATATCGTATAGCACTTTGGTAACCTTCTGCGGTGAACAGAAGTCCATCTATTAGATTTTGGACCTTACTGACCGACAACTCTTCGAAATACAAAGCCTTTGTAACATCAGGAGCAGAGGACTTGGCGATTTGGGTCTTGAACTAATCCAGAAACGAGTTCAGTCCTGAAGTGTTCCATCAGTGGAATTTAGTTATCACTTTCAAGCTTCGGCATTTTCACAACTTCGCTAATCGCTCCTGTGGTTTCAGTTGGCTGTACATCTTCTTGTAGCTCGAACTTTTCTTCTCAAATGCAAATTCTTCAGCTTAAGCTATAGCCTCTTGTTGTTGCTTAATCTTTTCTTGCTCTTATGCAATGTCCCGTTTGTGCTCGAAAAGAGCGGCCTCATGCCTCACGTCCTGATAGATCTGCTCTCAAAGTATTTGGTCATCCAACTTACAAATACATTTGTCTGCCTCGTCAACTGCCGCTTCTACATCTGTTGCCAAATCTTGTATTTTTCCTCGTGTTCACCTTCTGTATGGAGTCGTTTAAGGTGTCCATTGAGCACGCCATACTTGTGTCTCTCCAACGCCACTCGATCATCTGCATGTCTCTGCAGAATTTTATCTGTTTAGTCCTGACTCTTAAATTCAACGTTTTGATTTTCCTGTCCAACGTTGCTTCTGGTTTCTTCATAATCACTCAACTGTCCCTTTGTGGTCGCCAGATTATCGTACTATGTTCATTAAAAACTCCTATTATATATTAATGAATTATACATTTCCATAAAAAGTATTCTGCAGTTATTATTCTGGCTGTGTTGGGGTTTCTGCGTTTTGACGATGTGGGCTGTTTTCGGCAGGTCTGAGATGTAAATGTGTCCGTCGATAAGTGGCACCAGTGTTTTTGGATCTGACGATGTAAGACGTTGGATTTTGAGCTGGCCTTATGACTGTGCCAGGTTACCAGGTTTGTGAATGGTAGTCATACACACAGACAGGCTGGTTAGTTGCTAATGCCCTTTTGGGTGCTCCAGAGTTCTAGTTGTAGTAGTGGGATTGTTTTTCCTGCCTCTTCAACAACTGCTCTAGTAGTTTCACAGCCTGGTTTACCAAGAAGGGCCCACTGAGACATAGGTAGTCTTGTCTTAAATTTTCTTCCGGTCAACAGTTCAGTGGGGGACATCAGTTCGTAGTCTAGGGGTGTGGCCCTGTAGGATAGGAGGGTATGGGTCCCCCTTGTCTTTCTCGCATTCCATCATTTGATTGGGGGGTACAATGGAGAGCTGGTAGTGTGTTCGATCTCATAGTCACTTACGAAATACTTGAACTCTGCCGAGCTGTACTGTGGTCCATTATCGGTTGGTAGCTGTGAGGGGTTCCCATATTCAGCAAAAATGCTCTTCATGTGGTTAATAATTGCAGCTGAAGTGTTCCTTGTGAGTTTCCTTAGCCTGCGAGTAAGCTCTCTCTGGGGTTGGGGGGTGGAAGGAGAGGAACCCACTCCCTACCCCCCAGGAGAGGTTGCTCGCAGGCTAGAGTTTTCTGATTACACGGGATCTGCTTTATTGGTCAGCTAGTAGCAAATATTGCTGGCCCTTGTATTCAAAAAGATCTTAATTGAGCCTTTGCCATGGCTGTTTGGGGTTTCTGACTGTAGTATCGTTTCTTTCTGGGCCTTTCTCTGGTACTTCTGACATTGGTCAACTTGATTGATGTCTTTTGTTATTCTTTGCCAGAAGACAGAGATCTGGGCAGAGGTGTCAAAGGTGACCTTGGTGTATAATGTCTGGCATCTCAGGTCTGAGCGGGGGTGGTATCACGATGCGTTCCCCTTTCAATAGTAGTCCATCTTAGATGGTCAATTCTTCTCTGAAATTCCAGTATTCATGAAGTGATTTGGGTCATCGCTCTCTTTTTTGAGGCCATCCTTCAAAACGACCTCTAAGCAAGGAGAATCTTGAATAATCGTCTGAGAAGTCAAAACAGGTTTTTGATGAAGGAAACTTTGGTTGTCAGAGGCCTTGTAGACATTTTCCCTGCAGACTTGACGGTCAAGCTGTTGATCAAAGAAAAAGAGCTGTTGATGAGCGCCGATTGTGTGTCGGCAGCCACATTTCCTCCGTTTGCTGAAGCCTCAAATTTAAAATTAGGGACCTTAAGATACTGGACGAGGCGGCCTTGAAGAACTCATGTCCGAGAGGGCATGGGTCGTGAGCACCACCTTCAGCGAGGGAAAAACAAACCTTAAGATTTGCGATGTGTAAGCGGTGGCCGAAACAAGTAACAACAAACAGATTCAGTCAGATAATCATGGGGTTTCGCCATTATGACTTCGTTTAAGAAAACCCGAGAGCTTTTAGCAGGATGTTATTTGGCCGACATCATTTCTGAAGAAGAATTCGTGCTGCAGCTTTTCAAAGAAACATCAATGTAGCGTGCAAATTGAGGTTGTCCGCTATTGTTTGCCACACACTTTTCCTCTTTCATCTGTCCTTGCTTTGTGATGATACAGTTCTAATAACAAAACCTCCCGAGCAAGAGGAAGGTCGTGGTTGTTTGTCCATTCCATTGGGTGTCACACTAAAGGAAGAAAAAGTAGAATTTCAATCAAACCTTTGGCGCCATTTGAAAAAAGTTAAAGAAACAGGGTTTTTTTTTTCACAAATAATGCAAAATCACTTTCTAGAGCAGTCCTAACCTGCCGCTGATTAGTTTCACAAGACAAAAATCAAGGTGAAAGTAAGAAATAAAGCAATACTCTGGTGCGAGGAAATTTACCTGCTCTGAAGACTTGACGCTCACCTTTCCCTCTATAAACACGCTAAAACCCTGAATTATGAAGACATAATTCAGCCAAACAATTTACGAATCTATTTCCTTATAATAAGGTTTAGAAATTTTGTGTAAATCATGTTATTTTAGGAGAAAAAGTCGCCAAACTAACTCACCTTTCTGAGAGGCCGCCAGAATGAACTTTGTCGCCGCCACCACTGAGGTGGAAGCTGTAAAGTGGCGTGACATTTATGCAAATTAATTTCAAAACCTTGCGAATTTACTTCCAGTTGGCGTCCTCCTCGGCCACGTCCAGGCTATCTTAAGGTCCCTATGGACGAGGAAGTAGGCGTTTTACCACTCATAAAAGTTGTCTCGATCCTTCACAGAAAACTTCATCACAATTTCACTTTGGGTTTGGAAGTTGCCACGGAAAGTTAGCGGTATGCCCAGGTTAAACTGGACATATTCTATTTTCTCAACAAAGCATGGCAACATGGCAGCGGGAACCGCGGCTGCGTGCTATATAAACATGGCAAAAACATTTAAGGTTGGTTTGCCACAATTTGATTTCTTGGAAAGGTTAAGCTCATAAGTTTCAGTGATCAAGATAACAACTTGGTAGATGGTCATGTCAAAATGAAGAGTGAAAATGGGTTGCTCGTCCGTGTGAGCCTGGATGAAGCGATTGATGTTGTTGTAATGGTACATCGCGTCCGGAAAAGTCAAGAGTTTCCAGTTGCCTTCTTTGTTTCTCAACAGAAGTTTCTTGCTATGGTGCACTGCTGCGATGTTGTTCCAGGAATAACTCAAGATGATCAGCTTGTTTAACGACGTGTTGAAGTTTTTTTGATGGAGCTTAGCCTGATCGGTGGTTTAAAGTGAATCGTGAAAGCGTGGGATGTGGCATTATTTCTTTGCAGCTTGGCGAAGCTTGAGTCCAACAACAGGTTGTACGTCATCGTCTACATACATTCTTAAAATTTTGTTGGCTTGTGGCTTGTTAATCAAACCTTGTTGGAAATGCTCGACCAAAGAAACCGCCTGGGATGTGTTGCCAGCTTTGAAATAACCCAGAATCACCAACAGTTGATGGATCAATTCATCAGCATCCACCGCAGGGCCCTGGAGGGCTCCACAACCTTCTGTTTCCAAACTTTTCTCAGAGAAGCCGTCGTCTGTTTCATCGTTTTTGGCTCTTCAAGTTGAGATCTTCATCTCAAAAAAAGGCTCTTTCAGAAAGGAGGGTCTTCATGCGCCGAGCAGGTGGGTGGAAACTTTAGTCTCTGTCTTCTCTCCAGAAGCTGTATTTGTAACGGCGCCTGCCGTCTTGGCTCCCTTCGTGCATGAATATCATCCTCCACGGAATGCCCATGCAATAGAGAATATTTACTTTTCACTATGTAGTTTTGGTCATCGTCATATATTGAAATTAGTTTGTTCACGGTCTGCCATGCAACAGGGTTGAATCGCTGGATCCAAATCTTGGCCTCAATGGTTCTTCCTACGTTTTGCGGGCCGGTGGGGGTGGCAGCAGTTCATCATCATTATCAGGAAGCGGTGTTTCATCATCCAGCCTGAAGTCTACACAAACGGGTTTGTTCTGACAAAGTCTGGGCTCCCTTCCTTCGCAGTTGTGCTATTTTCAAGCCTTTCCGTAATCGGTTTGAAAAACTCCTTTCCGGAAAGCTGTCCGAACTCTGTTCCAATTTGCTCATTCTTAATATTTGCCATATATCTTGTATTTGTATTTGTTTCCACTTTCGCACTAACATTCTGCCTTTATATAAATGTATAAAATGAAGATTCGAAATTATGATCCTGTTTTTCTCACAAACAAGGCGACCCTTGTATGCCCACGGATGTTTTCTGAAAGCTAGGCTGTGGGCCAAGCAATTCCGGCAAAACAAACATCTTGCTGCACATGCTTTACAATGTTCTGCATCAGAACAAATATCAGGCTCTTTTGCAGGACTTTGTTACAAAAGGCAATCCAAGTGTTGGAATATGAGGTCGTTTGAAGACCGTGGGGATGAAATTATCCCTCTCGAAGAGCTGCCGGCAAACAACCAAAACTTTGCCATCTTTGATGATCTGGTCTGTTAAAACAACCAAAACAGCATCATTAATTATTTTATCCACGGGCGGCACAGAAATTACAGCGTTATCTATCTCACTCAAACTTACTTTAAGGTGCCCAGAAACATCCGTGACAACTGTATCCATTTTTGTATTTTCAGCTTTCTTCAGAGAGAAAACTACAGAATCATTCACAAGCCGGGGGTTGATCGCGAACTGCTGAACAGCGCTACCAGCAAAGAATTCTCCTTCTTTTACTTTGACAAACCTCAAAGGGCAATTTGAGAAAAAAATTCGATGAATTTATATAGTTCATTATTATGGGCTACATAGGGTTACACAGGGCCTCAAGGGCCAAAGGACGACACAGATCCATAGGGGCCTCAAGGGCCAAAGGGCGACACAGGTCCACATGGGCCTCAAGATGTAGCCATCTCAGGAGAAGATTATATGAAGATTGATGGCAGCAATGCAACGACTGGTTATCTAATTATGGGGAACCAACAAATAAAGCAACTTGGCACCCCACTCTCAAACGAAAATGGTGCTGCTGTGAACATTGAGTTTTTCAACCGTGAAGTAACTGAAGCGAATGCCCGGCTTTAAAAAAGAATAACAACGGATTACAAAAATTATGCTGGTGAATCTCATTTGTCGCCTTCCAGATGGCAAAAACACCCTTCCACTAGTTAATGGGAGATGCAGACGAGTCGTCGGCTGAAAACAATATAGTGGTGGCAGACACAAGGGACCACAGCGCCTGCCCCCACGAGATCAATAAGAAGGCTTGTGAGTTCAATCTCATTAAAGACAAGGATAGCACCGATTACCGCGCACGAACTGGGTTTAATCTTCATACACTCCACGAGAGCTATTACACCCTTGTTGCAAATTGTTCCTGCCAGAGATGAGAAATATCAGTGCAACTGCATCTGCAACCACTATATCAATCAACAGTCAGTCGACAAAGAAGGTTTGCTCCCGCAGTCCCTGCAGTCGCGAGCGCAGGCTATACAAAGGCCCCGTCCAGTTTCACAGATGAGGAAGCTCACTGCCACAATGCATTTTCCTTGATTTACATGGAAGCACCGATAAACAGGCACCAAGTGGAGCTGTGGTGGTTTATGGTGTTCAAGGCTAAGTTTCGAGAGTGGAACCCAAAGTCTATGACACTGCGAATGGAATAATGGTTTTGGACACAAATTTGGATATGACTAGACACGATTTGATTGGCGTGACCCATTTCCTTCATGGTGTTAATGATGGTGTGTCATTTTCGTTAAATCGCTGTGAAAAAAGTAATCATTCCATTGAACTTTTACTACAACAATAATCGTATACGTCACCTTATTTCATCGCAAGCAAGACAAGTGCAAGAAATGAATATAACTATTACAATTAGATTCGGTAATTTAAAGGTGGAATTCTCCGCTAGAATCTATCAGATGAAGAAATTTTATCAGTGACTGTATACAAAACAGCTTGAAATACGAATGGGTGCGAGCTCACGGCGGGGGCAGCCGCGTCTGCAGGGCTTCAGGTATGGGCCAGTCCAGGTTGTTGGTGCTTTGAGCAGTTGCTTTTCGTTCCAAAGGTCTTTGATTAACGTGTTGTAAGAGGCCATGATTACACCCGCAACCCATTTTCTTAGAAAACATCAATTGCGGCCAGGCGTTGGCACTCGGCCTCGTACGACGGTAGGCCTTGGCATTTTTGGTTGTATACCCGTGGGCCGACACAGCGAGAAGCGCTTAAGAACGCCCTTCCCGCATAACATGCAGGGCGTTGTACTGCTGCCCTTCCGGAGCTTTGCAATCTTTTTTAATGCAATTGCCCCCGCAGAGCTCAGTGGAGCTCAGGAGGAGCCACTGGCATTGGTTTTCGCCCTTCATTATGGGCATACCTATGAAAGCACCTAATGGACCCTTTTCATAATGGTGCCCGAAAAATTTTTATTTTAATGATAATTAGTGTTACTAGCCTCGTTAGCATGTGCAAACTTAAAAAGAATGTTTGCGTGAAAGTGAGGTTAGTAAGGCTAATTGACATACATAGAAAAGAATAATCAAAATTGTCCGCCATTATGAAAAAGGTCTATAGAAGATCCTCGACCAAGCAGGGGATCCCGGAGACAGCTCTGAGAACCTTCCCGGAAGTTAAAAATGGCCCCCAGGGGTGAAGTGTCCCATAAACCTCACTTCCACCCCAGGGAGGCAGCCTTGGGAGTCTTCCTCGGTTTTATTGTTTCCGTTTCCTCGACTGGAACATTCATCAACCCTTGGATTTCCTCCTGCAATCTATCAACTCGATCAATGTCCGTATATTCTTTTTGGCGGGCAAGTTTTCTTTCTCGCAACTTCTTTCTCGCTCTTCCCTGGCTATTAACACGATGCGAACCATCCACGGATCGGAAATGCTTGGCCCGGCGCTTGGTGAACTCTTTGTGGTCCTTTGTTAGTCTTTTCACCGAAGGATTCCTTGGCAATAGCGCTGTGCACTAGTGACGTCACGATATTTTTTACTCCCTCCGTGAATAGGGGAATGGAGAGCAATTCGCTTCAACGGTTCTCACAGAATATTGGAAAATACTTTAGGAAGGACCACTGTTGCAACATAGAAGAGCCGGATCCTGTAATAGATCTAACCAGCTATACAATTGTAAACTAGAAAATGGTTAAAAACAAGCAAGGCTGGTTACACGGCTAGGAATATCATTTTATATTTAAACCAATATTTCGGGAGGCACAGCCTTCCTTCATCAGGGTGTTACATATTATGACCCTAAGATGAAACGACGTTACAGTTTAAAAACAGTTGTAGATGTAACATGATTTCCATTTTTCCATTTTCCATTTATTTGCCATTAACCACATAAAAATACAAAATCTAAAAATACGAAACACAAGAAATTTATAATAACTTAAACTTAAGACAATAGACTACAAATGTGGTCCTCCACAGGATTTCAGGTAAAATGGTGATGACACGGGCACGCGTGCGAGGGCACGCTAAACAAAAGAAATTTCTTTTAACACGCCAGCAGCGTGTCACCGTGCACATCTCATTAAAACTACCTTTTGTCTCGTGTCGCACGGAAAGCACAAAGGAAAAGTTCAGTCACACAAAGAAGCGTGTCAAGTTATGAAACACAAAGGAATCGAGCAAAATGACACGCTAGCGTGCAAAATGTCTCGCTTTGCGAGCAAAATCACACGCTAGAAAAATAATCGTTATCGCATACTCTCAAGTTCGTCAGACCTTGTTTATCAAATCTACAGTTCCCGAGAGCAAATTGTTACGACAACGGAAAAAATTCAAACACAGCACTAAGAACATGGAATGACCTTCTAAATTTTATTTTGCAAGAGATAAAGCTTGACTAAGCCGTGTGCAACTGACATTCAACAAGACGCTCACCTCTGAGAGCAAAACAATGCCGTGTTTCCTGTATAAATTATGTTTAAAATGCTTATACCGTAGTTTTTAGGTTATATTTAAGGTGCACTCGGCTTTTAGACGCACCCCCGACTCCGCAACTCAACTGTGTCAATTTTTCTAACAAAAAATTTCCGTAAAACACTTGGTTATATGACGCACCATAAACTGAGAAGGAACATCAGAAGGAAATACACGTGGAGCGACAACGAAGTTGTAATAAACAAGAGCGAAAAAGCCGTGCATAAAGAGAGCCGAAATATTAGACGGAACACAAGTTATCAAGTTTATTTGCTTGTGACCTACTAAATAACCAAATGCTTGTAAACAAAGCAAAAAAAAATTGCATCCTTTGCATCCTGACTTGATTCAAACGCAATTGTCGCATACGTGTTACGTATTCACCTTGACTACAAAAAGGGTAAATTGTCCCACGCGCTCAATGTCGATTTGCTTTGAGTTGCCAGCGAATAGCATGCTCGAGTTAACCGGCTTCTAATGTCAGCGCACAAAAGTGGATGGATGGACAAAGAAGGTTTGTATAATTTGTAAAGAAACACAGTTCACATGTTTGCGATATCAGCGCGATAAGTATCACATTACAGAGCACGTGCTGATATGCAACATACTTCTTTTTTTGGAAAATACTCTTGGGATTCGAAAAACCTCCATATCTATGAAAGTCAGTGCTTAATCATAGCGGAAAATGCGAATTTAAAAAAGTGTTTCAGGAAAATATTTACCTATAAGGCCCGTTTCAAACGTCGTGCTACTGCCGTGTTGTTTACATACGAATATTCCTTTGGGATACATTACGCAGCGACAAGAATGATGATTTGTTTATCGTCTGTCAAATGCGCCTCTGATGATTTTCAAGGTCAAAAGATTCCAGATCTTCGACTGCCGATGAAAAATAAATCTGCTTTATTTTGTCCTCTTTCTGAGCTGCTGCAGTTCGAACAAACTTTATTCGGTTGACAAAATGTGTGTTGTGTTACCAGAATTTCTGGAAACATCTGTTAGCACTGTCTCGTATGCAAATTTTTAAGCATCTGCCGGCGACGGTTTCCTCTGAGATAAAGCGTGAAATTGCTTCTGTGTGTTCTTTAAAATTCCGGGCTTTTCCGTTCTTCATCGCCAACAGGCGTCTGTGTGCCAAATCATACGGTAATTTCATCAACTCGATTTAATGACAGGGAACAATTTTAACTTGGTGATTTCTTTCTTTTACAGAAAAGTATCGGAAGAGAGGACACACCTTACACTTTACGCGCATCACGTTTAGCCCTAGTACTAGTGCGGACAAGGATAACGCCTTGCACTTCCTGGCATTGGTTACGAAAGAAACCAAGGCAATTGGCAAAGTCTTATAGCAAAAGAGCGGCTTATTATTATTATTATTATTAATTATTATTATTATTAAAGCGCGGAAAGAAGACCGGAACTAGGAATATAACGACATTGCCAAGGTCTTCTTTCTCTCCTTGGTTCTCCAAAATCTTATCCGTACAATGAATAGCTTGTAAAGAAGTTCAACAAACGTTTATTCTTAAACAACAGCAACAATAACAGTTATCCGTTACGTAAAAATGAAGACACCAGTAAGTAAAATTTCGCGCGATGGGAGAAAACCTAAATGAAAAGCAAGGCGCGCTTTCAAAAATTAACATCTGACCAACTAGCGAACTAAAAATTTGTTTGTTTGTGCAATCGGCGAAGGACAGTCCTTCTTTTCCCTCTACATTTCGTGTTTATTCGCGTGCGAACAGTTTCCCATTGCTCCTGATAGACTGGGGACTCGTGTTTTGTCGCAGAGTGGACGACAGGAAGTTCAATTTCTCCTCACTCAGTTGTTGGTAGCCGTTAGATCCTGAAGTATTGCCATTCGCTAAATCGCCTTCTGTGAACAGCACATCAACGCACGCCATTGCTGATGTGATCAACTCTGAGCCCATGAAGACTAAGGCCTCAACTTTTCGCCACTGCTCATCTGTGGGACCATTAATGCGGTATCCAACTTGTCCCTGATTCACGTCTATTGTCGATAGGGGGGAACAGAGCTGAATCGGACGATCGCGCGAGTGTTTGCGTGTGAGACGGTGGCAGCATGGCTGGATTCCTGTTTGTTATGGTGGTAACACGATCATGATTCACCAGTGGCTCTTGAATAGCTAGGGGCGAATTCCAAGTGGACAGACATTCATTACTACACTGGCGGATAGGTGTGTCACAAAGAGGGTCAGCGAGGAAGTCTTCTTGGAATAGCGGCGGGCTGTGGTCTTTTTTCTCGCTCTGTTCAGCTGATTTTAGCGCAGTCAGGTCAGCCACTATCTTGGAGAGGCTCTTCACTTGTTCTCGTAGGTCCTCCATAACGTCTTGGAAGTCCGTTTGAACAGCCACCTCAGACGTCTGTTTCAGGCCAGAAGACTGGTCATTGCATTGACTGGCCGCATCTCTGCAGTTGACGACACGTTTCTCTTTGCTGATACGCTGCTGCTTTAAACGGGATTGCTTCTCCTCTTGCTCTGCCAAGAACTCCTCAAGCAGCTTAACCTTAAAGAAAGTTAACAAAAGAATTAACGCGAGAAAAGTCTCTGGCAAGCTATTTCTAGCGCGTCGAGTTCGAACCCTTTTAGTTCTAATTAATTAGTATCACGTGCTAAAAGCAGAACTGTAATGCAAACCAGAATTGTCAATTTTAGCACATGGTTAGCTTTTGGGTTCAAAATGGCTGCAGTGTCTTTATTTCACGCGTGAATTTTCAAGATAGCAGTGTGCCGTTCTCAGAAGGAAAACACAGCTTTTTAAAACCGTCAAATGAAAGAATAAGGTCTAAGAAACACTCAGCAGCTTAAAAAGTGGTAATCAGTTAGCAAAGAAATCTATCTTACAGGATAGGTTGTGGTTTTGATGCTTCGCGTAATCACTGTGAATCATAAAAAGAATTGTAAACTTTCTCCGAAATATTTGAGCGCTTCTGGGAATTGCTTCGATTTACTCGCCAGGAAAAAATTGAACGCGTTTGTTTTTCAGTCATATACAAAAGGCTTATGAGATTTACGAAAACAAACTGAAATCCACATAGCGCATATCAAATTCGCCCATCTGACAACAGGATCAAATTTCAAATAGGTACCACATTCACGAGTTGGCACAGAGAACCCTTTGATTTTCTAGAAGAGTTTGTTCTGAACGAACACAAGCTGGTGAAAACCAGGCTTTAAGGTAAAATCATAGAATCGGAGAATGATTTCTAATGTATCGTAAGGTAAAATCAAAGAATAGTAGAATTTGAGAATTATTTCTAAAGCAGTCCATAGCGCAGTCGTAAAGTAAGTTGAATCAGAGACTTAAATCGGTGTACACTATTCTACGATTTAGGCTTAATCGCACTGCGCTCAAACCGAACACTGATTTTGATGGTATAAAAACGCAAATGAAGCATTTTGAGGATGAAGGCAAATTGATCTGATTACGTTGCTTACCTCGCCATCTGAAGATCTGATTCTTTTCACTGTGCTGGTGACAGAGGACTGTTTCTCTCTGGGTCTCTTCTTTTCACTGGGCAAGGAATTGTCAAACAGGGCTGCATTTACCGGATCTTCAACGAAAACTTTTTCTTCACTGTTCAACTTCGCTTCCTCATCTATAAACAAGCAAAACGGATCTGTTACTCAAGCAAAACACCTTGCAACGTAATATTGACTTCAGCAATGACCGCTGAAAAGAAAAATCAGCTTACCATCTACAGCAAGAACCATCGCTTCCAACTGTTCACCACCATTTCTCAACGTAACCAAAGCTTTTTCTCCGGCGTGATCTCAGTGAAGGGCTTTCCACTGTCTTTCGCTCTTAACTTCTTCGTTTCAACTATACACGTGCTTTTATCGACGCTGAAATAGACTAGACACAGCTTGGGAACCTTAAACAACTTGCGGGAAGTCATTTCTACAATTTACACTCGAGTTATCTGCTGATCAGCTGGATACTAGCACTAAAATGCTTAGAAACGCAACGCTCGATACACTCAATTTATGGCAGGGTTTCTGGTCTGTGATTGGCTTATTTAGCGGAGTGAAGCGGTTTCTTGCCTTCTTTTGTTTTCTTTCATCACTTATAGACAATGAGAGCAAGGTGAAGGAAATTTCTCAGTCATGGTACATTAGCAAAATAAAATGCGGTGTTTCAAATTCACACTTCTTTCAGCAAACGTGGTAGTCCAGTAGCTTGCGAAAAATACGGTAAATTAAACTGTTCTGGGTATTTACCATGTAGTTCTCATTCTCTCAGTGGTTTATAGAGAGTGCTAAAATAGTGGCGAAAATTCTCTTATTTTGTGATAAGTACGTTTACCCTGCGTACCAAAGGATTTATTTTTCTTTCACAAGGAGCGGTTAACCCGCTATAACGCTAAAGCGAACCGCAAACGCAATATTATTTTAACTCGTTGAAACGAAAAAAAAAATAATAATAATAATAACCTCTGGCCACCAGGATAAATTAAAGTTCGTTATAAAAAGTTCATAAAGTGGATGTTAATTATTGCGCATAAACAAATTTACAATTTATCACTTTTAGAAAAGAAAATTCTACATAATGGTCATGATTGTTATCAATATACCGCGCAAATAAGCGCGTTATTTCTAAAGCAGGGGCAGAACACTCCAGAGCATTAGCTTTTCACTCTTTTAGTCATGCATTTAAATTACCTGTAATTACCTACAAACGAAAAAAGATCGCATCTTTAGCACAACCCGCCTTTCTATTCACATAGTAATTACAATACACGCGTGGTGTTGTCTGACACCAAGCAAACCGTATGCAAATAATTGAGTTTGATATTCTTAACTGTTTGAAAGTGAAATGGTACTTGATTACCGAATTCGATAGGAGGAAGACAACTTTCCATAAAATGCAGGGATCCCATTCGAGTAACGAAATAACAGAACGATTAACTGAACTAAAAATGACAAGTTTAAAACAACCCGCCCTCCATTCATTAGAACAAAAGAGGGAAATTTTCGGTGACTAAAGGCGTGGTTTCAGATTTGGAGACAACAAATAATTTCACTGCAAAAGTTTTTACAAAACGAAGAAAATGAAACAGTGGTCACAGTATGACAGAAAATACATTTAGATCAGATTCCATGCATTAAATGTTGCGCCGCAGTTGCTACATTTTAACACTACAGCTAAAAAGCCTTCAAAGAGTATGTCGAAGGTGATTAGAGGTTTTGCTTAAACTAAATTAGGTCTTCTCAAAGTCTTGGATTTAGAGCAGGGCTCCGGCGGTATGGATGCCGCCCATTGTTCTTAAAGGTTTTGTGTGCCGACTCGAGTCGTTCAGGGGGTTAAAATTTTCTTTCACAAAGCGCAGGGGCGCTGCGTCCATATATGCACGTATGCCCGTGCGTACAGCTGAAATCTGGAAAAAATATTTTTCTTATTCCCTGAAAGCAATTTTTAAAGTTACCATAAAATCGGATATCAAATTATATTGGTGCCCCTGCGCCTAAGTCTTTCCCCTACAGTGTATGTCTTCAATAATCCATACACGGCAAGAAAAGTCATAGTGCATGGAATGAAAACAAAAGCAAATTGAAAACACTCTACCCTCCGAGGCGCCCACACCTATCCTGTGTCAACTTGCACTGCTGAGTGTAGTGTCAGCACTATGATGAGACTGAAAACACCTTTACGAAGTAACGTGCCAGAAGGGAGATTGAGCTCTTAAGTAATTCTGCACATTCACTGAGCACACGGACGATGACATTGAGGATGTAATAACAGAGTTTGGCCGTCTGAAGCGTAGACCCCTTGCCCTTTGTTTTGTTGTAGCTTGCCGAAAACTCCGAGGCTATAGATGGGTAAAATAACCAAAGAAAATTAACACTACACTTTGCTTTTTCGTATTATTCGCTGTATTTATTTACATTTACAGGTGAAAATATAATATAAGAAAATAAAATCGTCACTGTTCTGGTAAGCTTATCTACATGTATCCTCAATTCAAAATTAGAACCATCACACAAAATTAATAATGAATAATAGATCCTAACTTCCCTTCAAGGCAAAATGTCATGTTTAATTTCGAACTGGTGGAGCTACTAAATCTTGTGTACCGTCACGGCAAAATTCTCTTATTTCCTTGAAGAGGTATTCAGCACGTTCCCGGCTGATGCCTTGTGGATTAATTATTTCTGGAAGCCGGCCCGCTTCTGGATGTTGACCCCTGTGTTTTAGCAGGTTCACAGCCGTTTCCTCCGAGAACCAATTTTTCCTACAAAAAACAGTTCCTGGGTGGTCTTTGTCGAACCGAAAATGGTGGTAGCTCTTTATTTGGGGCAACTTGCGAAAGTACTGTCCAAGGTAAGTAACCCAGTCATAAGTTTGGACGCGAACAGTTCCATCATGAAGTCCTACAAATTCAGCGACATTTACGGAAGCAGATTCTTCAACTGCGCAAGCGATGTCAAACAAGGAGGATATGAAGGTGCGTCTTGTCTTTTGCTTCACTAATCCAAAGCACCAGTCAGGAGCAAATTTAGTGTGTCCCACCAGCAGAAAATGATAGTTGATGGTATTGTGGAGTCCATTTATCACACGCCATAAGTAATACCATAAGAATGCAGAATTCTTATTTGGGCACCACAATTATCAGCATGCAGCTGCGCGTCGGTTTCACCTAATCCATGGCGCGCGAAGAAGTAATGCACATAGGAAATAGTGCTGTTCGCTCCTTTGCCGGTCAGTACATTTTCATCAATGAGGAAATTCACCTGTCTGGGAATACCTTCGCAACATACACCAAACAATGCGCATTTCCGAGGAGTCTTAAAGTAAATTGGACCTGGCTGGTTTGGATTTGCAGGGTAATGTAGCTGCTGCGCGTAATCGTATGAATAGTGCACAGTTCCTTCGTAAGAGCAAGGTTCACGGCCAACATTAAAATCAACTTCCTTGAGAAAATACTGAATTCCTTCCTTACATTCGCGGCAACAGGCTTTGTATTCTCTTTCTCCGGAGGAAAGTCGTTGATGCTCTTCTTGTGTTCGTACCGCAGCTGATTTTTCTGATTCTGGCAAATTTACAGTTTTCCGGATAAGATTGTTATTTTTCTGGCAGGTCCAGCACAAATCTGTAGCAGGCCGCATTATGACAACGAAAGGACATAGTTGATTCCACAGATCACAAAATTTTGAATAGCCCACGGAAACTTGACCCTGGCTTGAGCAGATGTCTCCATAACTTTTCCAGAGACTGTGTTTCGTAAGGTTCGAGGGCAGCAATTTCACGTCGATTCTTTTGAATCCGGGCACACGACCAGGAAGAAGCAGGGCTTGTTCTTCAGCTGTGTTGAGGATAAACTTGACAACTTGTTCCACTGTTTCCGCTGACGATGTGCTGCTAGGCAAACGTTTGGAATTTCCATGCATACGCAAGCTTAATCCGTTCTTCTTGTAATGCCTCACCAAGCTGTAAAATCTGGTCCTATGCAGGCAGTGAAGAAACAAAAAAGTTTTCATGCAAATTCTTTTGCCATGAAAGAAGGTCATTCTTGTGTTCTGCCGATTTGTTTCAACTCTACCAGAAACGCTTGTTTCGCTACAGTTCAGTGAGCTTTGAATGGCTCCCAGAATTACTAAGTCGAGTTCTGTGGAGGACAGTTCGTTGCAGTTATTTCTGCAGTCGGCAAATTCATCGAAACTGAGCGTTGTACTGCACGCCTTCCCATCTCCACCAAATTTACACTTGCAAGTTTCTGAGTAGAAATCTTGTACTCTTTGTTTCTCGGAGACGTGAATTTCCATGTGACTGAACTCCACTTCTTCGCTATTGTTTTCGTCAAGGTCGCTTCCATCTGAAGAACTGCTGCCGTCTGATAACGAATCATCTGTCTCGTCATCGTTTTCCAGTGGTCTAAAGTAAACTTCAGAAACACTTTCTAAACGATCGAAATCTTCTTCGCTCAAATTTAAAACCTCACATTGATGTGTTCTCTTCTCCATGATAAAGTAAACTTTGTGTTCTTCGATCCAGCAGTGAAGTCAAGCGTTTTTGTAACTATAGCGACGGCCTGTTATTTCCCGCGGCTACCTCACGGCTGAAATAATCTGGTGGTCTGGGCCCGAGTTTTTGTGAGTCGGATTTTTCGTAGTTCGAAAAGATTCGCTGTAAGATTGCAAGATGAGATATGACTCTTACTTACCGAAAGACTCATTTTGTTAGTTAGGAGAGGAGGAAATATGCCATGCCATGATTTTTGAGTGGTTAGTCAGCAGTGCCTGGTTTTTCAGAAGTCTCGAATATTCGAATAACCGAAAGCTGGCGCATTCAAATGTCACTTTATACAGACAGCAACCGCATGAGCCGCATAAAAACAAATAAAAAGGCAATTGTCGCAAGAAATCTCCATTCTCGGCTTCGATATCTTAAAATATCTCAGTCAGAATTTAAGGTTTGTGGTTATCTTTTTTGTCGATATGTTTTGCAGTCCGTGACAGACCCATTGACACAATGGACTAAACTGGCTAACTCGCTATTTTTATGCCGGCGCAAACCGGTGAGCTTATGTTTAAACCTTGCACTGTTTTCCTTCAGTCCCGCCGAACGCTTTTCTCTAGATAATCGTGTAACATAACACGCTTGCCGTGTTTAATCGCACTCTCCGCGTGACAAATTGCACGCTAGCTTGAACAAAAGGTTATGCGTGTTAAGTCACGGAAAACAAAAGCTGCGTGCCACTTTTTGTCTTCCTCATTACAAATGTGCATATCCGTGACAAATGACACGCTTTGTGTGCCGTGTCCTCGCACGCGTGCCCGTGCCATCACCATTTTACCTGAAATCCTGTGGAGGACCACAAATGTTTAAGGTGGTAATGACAAGAAAGCCTATATAGAAGCCGGGGCTTATGAACTATAGGGTTCCTGACAATATAGGATACATCATACGAATTGCGGGGATGGCATGAAATATGAAATGTATTATTTTAAAAAGAAAAGAAAAAAAAAGAAAAAGAAGAAGTAAGTAGCTCAACAATGAGTATATTTGCCTAAGAAAGAAGGAATTTTTTAAGTCTTTTCCCAAACAAACGGATGCTTTCACTGTTTTGAATGTCATGACTTAACGAGTTGAAAAACTTAGGTCCTTGAAACCGAGTTGAAAAGTTTCGAATATTAGTTCGGCAGGGAGGTATGTAAAAAAGGTTGCAATTTCTAGTATAATGCGAATGTAACTGGCTTGCGAGAGTAAACATATCACGAAAATAATTAGGAAGTAAACCTCTTTTGAATAGATACATGAATTTACCTATCTGGTATAAATAAATGTCAGAGAATTTCAAAATCTCCTTTTCTTTGAAAAGAACATCAGTGTGGGAATCGAAAGGAACTTTAGATGTTATTCTTATTATCTTCTTTTGCAGAAGAATAACGCGATTTAAATTACTCTGATATGTCAATCCCCAAACTGAAACACAATATATTAAGTAAGGGTAAACTAGACTATAGTACAAACAGTGTAAGGAAGTTTTGGGAAGGCAAAAACTTGACTTATGAATAATGCCTATAGATTTTGATATTTTTCTAGAGACACTAAGAATGTGAGGCTTCCATGACAAATGCTCATCAAGGATAACACCTAAAAATACTGTTTCTTTCACACAATCAATCTTATTGTTGTCAATTTGAATAGATAGATCAAGTGTTTGCCTCCTTTGGCGTGGTCTAAAAACCATAAAATTCGATTTTTTAAAGTTAATTGACAGCTTATTAGCTTGACACCACTGTGTTAATTTACACATTTCAGACTTTATGGTTTCGGAAAGTAAATTAAAATTTTGTGAGAAAAAAATATGTTAGTGTCATCAGCAAAAAGAGTAAAGTCCACCACCTTTGACACATTACACAGATCATTTATATAGAGCAGAAAGAGGAGGGGGCCTAGTATAGAGCCCTGAGGCACCCCACACTTTATTTGGCAAGAATCCGAACAAATACCATTAAATTCCACATATTGTTGTCTATCGCTTAGATAGCTTTCAAACCATCTAAGTGCAGTGCCTCGAACACCATAATGCTCTAGTTTTGAAATTAAAATTTGATGATCAACGGTGTCAAAGGCTTTAGACAAGTCTATAAAAATACCAACTGTATATTCCTTATTTTCAATAGCGGAAGAGATTTTGTCATACAAACAAGCTAGAGCATAAGCAGTGGAGTGATGTTTGCGAAAACCATACTGATTATCAGAGAGAATTTTATAGACATTAAGAAACCTTAAAAGACGATTGTACATGACTCTCTCTAGAATTTTAGAGAATGCAGGTAAAACAGACACGGGTCTGTAATTTGTGAATATATCCTGTTCACCAGATTTAAATAAAGGAATAACTCGAGAAATTTTTAATTGATTTGGCACAATACCAGAGGTGATGGATAAGTTAATCAAGCTAGTAACAGGGGAGATTATTATATCAATAGTATCTTTAATTAAGTTCATAGAAATATTGTCTTGACCTACAGCATTACCTGAACGACAAGTACGACATATTTCAATAATTTCTTCCTCATTTGCAACTTCAAGAAATATTGAATTGACTAGTCATGGGGGTAAAAAAGAACTATGCGACTTTTCTGATGCAGGAATTTTGCTAGCTAAATTAGGGCCAATGTTAGTAAAATATTTACAAAAAAGATTAGCTATTTCCTTTGGATCGGAAATTTCACGAGAATCTGCCCTAAATACGGATGGTAGACCATGCTTACCTTTATTTCTATTAAGAATTTCATTGAGAACTTTCCAAATGGCCTTAACATTTGATTTTAGTTTCTCAATTTGTTTTTCATAATATAAACGGTTAGCAACTCGAAGAGAATGGGTGAGTTTGTTTTTGTAAGACTTGTATACATTTTCATTAGAAGAGTTAGGGTTATTAAGAAAACACTTACACAACATATCTTTCTTCTTAACGGAATTAGCAAGACCTTTAGTAAACCAAGGCTTACGAGAATTGAACCGCTTCACTTTCTTTTTTTTTGAGTGGAAAACACCGATCATAAATTGAAACAAACTTTTCAATAAAGATTTTATAAGCGCAAGATGGATCATCTAAACCAGGTATTTCAGCCCAGTTTATCCTACCTAAGTCATCTTTAAATGCACTTAGATTATGCGCATTTTTTCACGAAAGATTACGTATTTGTCCTTGTCACTGGTGCTATTATTATTCAAAACAAGTGAAAAAATCGGTAAATGGTCAGATATATCATTGAGAAAAAGACCACTTATTGAAGGACAAAGTGGATCGTTCGTGAAAATGTTATCTATCAGTGAAGCTTTGTTCGCCGTAATTCTAGTGGGACGTGTAATGAGTGGGAAAAGCATCCTAGAGTACAGCAAATCCAAGAAATCACTTGTCGCTTTATGGCAATGGTGATTAATTAGATTTAAATTCCAGTCACCCATTAAAAATACAAGCTTATTTTCTTTGGTAATTTTTCCCAGTACTAGGTCCAAATCAGACAGAAATTCATTTAACAGTGAGTCGGGTGGTCGATAAATAATGAAGACAATTACATTCTTTTCTTTTGTCCTATTAATTTCAACAAACAAAGATTCAGCACTTCTGTCGACAGGGAACGCTAGATCAGGACGTTGTTTGTAATTCAAATGCTCACCAATGTAAAGGCCAACACCTCCACCAACGCGAGTGACTCTGGGTTTATGCAAAAAATTGTAACCCGCGATGTCGCAAAAATGATAACATTCATCAAGCCAAGTCTCTGAAATCCCAACAATAGGAAGTTTCAATCGAAGTTGGCCTAGGAAATTTGAAAGCTTATCAAATTTATTAGATATACTACGAATGTTCATATGGAGGAAAGAAAGGCCTGAAAGTTGAGAATCCAGAGCGGTTGCACCCTTTGATTGTTGTTTTTGTGTTCTTCCCATTTCTTAAAGACGAAGATTAATAAGAAGAGCTACTTCTTAAGAATAAACAAATTACTAATAGAGCAAAGTACGCAATAGAAAACTAGAAATTTAGGTAAATGTTTGCGGAGCTGTCCAAGACACGTCCACACGCCATGACTCAATATAATAAAGGTAAACAATACAACATAAAATACAAAACGTTACAGTTTGAAAATTTGAAAAAAACGTAACATGACAACAAAAAGAAAGGTACTATATTTGTGACCCTATTTGGGAAAACCAGGCTTAACGAAAACTCCGTTGAACAGTTTTTCCATTTCAACGCATTTTGGAAACGTTCGAATGCATTACAGATCATTTTCAATGCATTTGAAAACATTGACAACGTTTCCGAACGAAAACGAAATGTATTGAAGATCATTTTGAATTCATTTTGAATCATTTGCAACGCATTTTAAAACGTTCACAATGCATTTCAGTGAAGCAGTATCGCATTGAAAAACATTCACAAAACAATTGCCATCAGCACTAGTTCTGAAAAATTAATTAGTGCAGACAACCCAACGGAACACAAGAAGCTTGAAAATGTCGGCGAAATGAACACGCACTGTGTCCTCATCGAGCAGCAAATGCTCTGAAAATAAAAAATATTGAGCTTTTAATTAGAAATCTACTTGATATTTTACAACTTCTAAATTTACAAGATGTAGAGGCAGCTAATTTAGTTTTCACCGTGCAAAATTTAAAGGTTAACCCGCCTAAAGTTGACCTTTCGTGTCCGTGGTGTTTTCCCCGTTAACCACGAAGACCACTAATGAGCAGCTAACGAATGACATGCAGACATTCAAAGCATTGTCACGAACAAACTTTTGCGGTCCATCTTTCCTTCGGCATTGTTCCCACGTATTAAATAAAAAATCTATCATACCTTGCTCTCAAACTGTTATTAGTTTGTATTTAGTGTGAATGATATATGAAATGAATCATATATGAACTGCGGAAATGAAATCAAATGAAGAATGATCCTCGCACTTGTGGACGCAATTTATGCAATTGCCAAAAGAAGCCTGAAAAAAATTAAGGACTTCAACGGGATTTGAACCCGTGACCTCGCGATTACCGGTGCGATGTTCTAACCAACTGAGCTATGAAGCCACTGACGTTGGGAGCAGGTCAATTATGGGTTCATATGTTCCCGTGAAAGAAATGAGTGTGAATGATATATGAAATGAATCATATATGAACTGCGGAAATGAAATCAAATAAAAAATGATCCTCCTTCATAGCTCAGTTGGTTAGAGCATCGCACCGGTAATCGTGAGGTCACGGGTTCAAATCCCGTTGAAGTCCTGAATTTTTTTTTTCAGGCTTCTTTTCGCAATTGCATAAATTGCGTCCACAACTGCGAGGATCATTCTTCATTTGATTTCATTTCCGCAGTTCATCTATGATTCATTTCATATATCATTCACACTCATTTCGTTCACGGGAACATATGAACCCATAATTGACCTGCTCCCAACGTCAGTGGCTTCATAGCTCAGTTGGTTAGAGCATCGCACCGGTAATCGCGAGGTCACGGGTTCAAATCCCGTTGAAGTCCTGAATTTTTTTTTTCAGGCTTCTTTTCGCAATTGCATAAATTGCGTCCACAACTGCGAGGATCATTCTTCATTTGATTTCATTTCTGCAGTTCATATATGATTCATTTCATATATCATTCACACTCATTTCGTTCACGGGAACATATGAACCCATAATTGACCTGCTCCCAACGTCAGTGGCTTCATAGCTCAGTTGGTTAGAGCATCGCACCGGTAATCGCGAGGTCACGGGTTCAAATCCCGTTGAAGTCCTCAATTTTTTTTCAGGCTTCTTTTCGCAATTGCATATATTGCGTCCACAACTGCAAGGATCATTCTTCATTTGATTTCATTTCCGCAGTTCATATATGATTCATTTCATATATCATTCACACTCATTTCTTTCACGGGAACATATGAACCCATAATTGACCTGCTCCCAACGTGAGTGGCTTAATAGCTCAGTTGGTTAGAGCATCGCACCGGTAATCGCGAGGTCACGGGTTGAAATCCCGTTGAAGTCCTGAATTTTTTTTTTTCAGGCTTTTTTTTCGCAATTGCATAAATTTCGTCCACAACTGCGAGGATCATTCTTCATTTGATTTCATTTCCGCAGTTCATATATGATTCATTTCATATATCATTCACACTCATTTCTTTCACGGGAACATATGAACCCATAATTGACCTGCTCCCAACGTCAGTGACTTCATAGCTCAGTTGGTTAGAGCATCGCACCGGTAATCGCGAGGTCACGGGTTCAAATCCCGTTGAAGTCCTGAATTTTTTTTCAGGCTTCTTTTCGCAATTGCATATATTGCGTCCACAACTGCGAGGATCATTCTTCATTTGATTTCATTTCCGCAGTTCATATATGATTCATTTCATATATCAATCACACTCATTTCTTTCACGGGAACATATGAACCCATAATTGACCTGCTCCCAACGTGAGTGGCTTAATAGCTCAGTTGGTTAGAGGATCGCACCGGTAATCGCGAGGTCACGGGTTCAAATCCCGTTGAAGTCCTGAATTTTTTCAGGCTTCTTTTCGCAATTGCATAAATTTCGTCCACAACTACGAGGATCATTCTTCATTTGATTTCATTTCCGCAGTTCATATATGATTAATTTCATATATCATTCACACTCATTTCGTTCACGGGAACATATGAACCCATAATTGACCTGCTTCCAACGTCAGTGGCTTCATAGCTCAGTTGGTTAGAGCATCGCATCGGTAATCGCGAGGTCACGGGTTCAAATCCCGTTGAAGTCCTGAATTTTTTTTTCAGGCTTCTTTTCGCAATTGCATAAATTGCGTCCACAACTGCGAGGATCATCCTTCATTTGATTTCATTTCCGCAGTTCATATATGATTCATTTCTTATATCATTCACACTCATTTCTTTCACGGGAACATATGAACCCATAATTGACCTGCTCCCAACGTCAGTGGCTTCATAGCTCAGTTGGTTAGAGCATCGCACCGGTAATCGCGAGGTCACAGGTTCAAATCCCGTTGAAGTCCTGAATTTTTTTCAGGCTTCTTTTCGCAATTGCATAAATTGCGTCAGCAACTGCGAGGATCATTCTTCATTTGATTTCATTTCCGCAGTTCATATACGATTCATTTCATATATCATTCACACTCATTTCTTTCACGGGAACATATGAACCCATAATTGACCTGCTCCCAACGTCAGTGGCTTCATAGCTCAGTTGGTTAGAGCATCGCACCGGTAATCGCGAGGTCACGGGTTCAAATCCCGTTGAAGTCCTGAATTTTTTTCAGGCTTCTTTTCGCAATTGCATAAATTGCGTCCACAACTACGAGGATCATTCTTCATTTGATTTCATTTCCGCAGTTCATATATGATTAATTTCATATATCATTCACACTCATTTCTTTCACGGGAACATATGAACCCATAATTGACCTGCTTCCAACGTCAGTGGCTTCATAGCTCAGTTGGTTAGAGCATCGCACCGGTAATCGCGAGGTCACGGGTTCAAATCCCGTTGAAGTCCTGAATTTTTTTCAGGCTTCTTTTCACAATTGCATAAATTGCGTCCACAACTGCGAGGATCATTCTTCATTTGAGTTTGTATTTAGCTGGTCCTGTGAGTGCGGATATTCTGTGAGCAGACGCCAAGAATTTGCATACAGACGAAACAAATTAAAATATCCTCTTATTTGCATATTGTAACGAAACGCACATTATGTGAGCCAAAGGTTGTTCAAAATTATTTTGCTCGTAGTACAGCAGCTCAGAACGAAGACAAAATAAGTGTATTTTGCAGAGGCTGTCGAGGATTCAAAATCTTTCAAAGCTGAAAATTGTCGGAGGCGCATTTCACAGGAGATGATTATCTTTACTTCTCACCGCGTTTAATACGCTTGATTGAACATGACACCATGATCATTTGTTGACCTTTATTTAGCATTCGGATACGTGAAAACATCAAGTGTCAGCGAATGAAAGCGAAAACTTTTACACAGCAACCATGAAGAGTCTTTGAGCATATGAGAATTCCTATAACGGGTGTCTAAATCATTCTCTCGTGCCGTCTCAATGCTCGGGAATGCGCTAATCTTATCAGATAAAACAATTTTCGATTGCCTTTTGTAATTAACAAATTAGTGATCCCGGTGACCGAAAGCTTTTGGTTGGGGTGGCTAAACGATCAAACATTTGTTCGTTAACGCGAAATTCTGGTTGAAAATATTTTGACCTAGATCAAACATGGAAAAGCTACTTAAATGCAATGTTGAGATTGGCGGCTAAACGGTCAAAGATACTCTTCCAAAACGATGTTGGATGAAAATATTGGATCGCTTAACCAGGGCTTAATCGTTGTGTTGACCGAATGCAGAGTTTACATTACTTGTCACTCCAAAGGTGAATTGAGTTATTTTCATTATTCTTAAAAATTTTCTAAACAAGCTTTGTGAAGCATTTCCAGTGCATTGTGAATGCGTTGGAAATCATTTCAAGATCATTCTTGAACATTTAAGAACATTGGCGGTGTTTCATGAATGAATTGGGGAACATTGGAAATGCGTTATGAATCGTTGTCTAGCGTTGTAATGCATTCTAAATGCATTTAAAATTGGTTGAAATGCATTTCAACGCGGTTTTCGTTAAGCCTGGTTTTCCCAAATAGGGTCACATTTCTTCTTTTCTGTTGATTCCTAATGGTTCAAGAGTTTGACCTCTATCAATTAGATATGCTTCTCTGGCTCTTTGTACACCATCACGATTAGATTTAGACAGTTCTAGTGGAATTAGTTGCATGTCAGAAGTGCTGTGACCGTTAGAGAGAAAATGTTCTGATACTGCAGTGGGTTTAGAGCTGTTGGCTGTTTGTCAACACTCATTTCTTTCACGGGAACATATGAACCCATAATTGACCTGCTCCCAACGTCAGTGGCTTCATAGCTCAGTTGGTTAGAGCATCGCACCGGTAATCGCGAGGTCACGGGTTCAAATCCCGTTGAAGTCCTGAATTTTTTTCAGGCTTCTTTTCGCAATTGCATAAATTGCGTCCACAACTACGAGGATCATTCTTCATTTGATTTCATTTCCGCAGTTCATATATGATTAATTTCATATATCATTCACACTCATTTCTTTCACGGGAACATATGAACCCATAATTGACCTGCTTCCAACGTCAGTGGCTTCATAGCTCAGTTGGTTAGAGCATCGCACCGGTAATCGCGAGGTCACGGGTTCAAATCCCGTTGAAGTCCTGAATTTTTTTCAGGCTTCTTTTCACAATTGCATAAATTGCGTCCACAACTGCGAGGATCATTCTTCATTTGAGTTTGTATTTAGCTGGTCCTGTGAGTGCGGATATTCTGTGAGCAGACGCCAAGAATTTGCATACAGACGAAACAAATTAAAATATCCTCTTATTTGCATATTGTAACGAAACGCACATTATGTGAGCCAAAGGTTGTTCAAAATTATTTTGCTCGTAGTACAGCAGCTCAGAACGAAGACAAAATAAGTGTATTTTGCAGAGGCTGTCGAGGATTCAAAATCTTTCAAAGCTGAAAATTGTCGGAGGCGCATTTCACAGGAGATGATTATCTTTACTTCTCACCGCGTTTAATACGCTTGATTGAACATGACACCATGATCATTTGTTGACCTTTATTTAGCATTCGGATACGTGAAAACATCAAGTGTCAGCGAATGAAAGCGAAAACTTTTACACAGCAACCATGAAGAGTCTTTGAGCATATGAGAATTCCTATAACGGGTGTCTAAATCATTCTCTCGTGCCGTCTCAATGCTCGGGAATGCGCTAATCTTATCAGATAAAACAATTTTCGATTGCCTTTTGTAATTAACAAATTAGTGATCCCGGTGACCGAAAGCTTTTGGTTGGGGTGGCTAAACGATCAAACATTTGTTCGTTAACGCGAAATTCTGGTTGAAAATATTTTGACCTAGATCAAACATGGAAAAGCTACTTAAATGCAATGTTGAGATTGGCGGCTAAACGGTCAAAGATACTCTTCCAAAACGATGTTGGATGAAAATATTGGATCGCTTAACCAGGGCTTAATCGTTGTGTTGACCGAATGCAGAGTTTACATTACTTGTCACTCCAAAGGTGAATTGAGTTATTTTCATTATTCTTAAAAATTTTCTAAACAAGCTTTGTGAAGCATTTCCAGTGCATTGTGAATGCGTTGGAAATCATTTCAAGATCATTCTTGAACATTTAAGAACATTGGCGGTGTTTCATGAATGAATTGGGGAACATTGGAAATGCGTTATGAATCGTTGTCTAGCGTTGTAATGCATTCTAAATGCATTTAAAATTGGTTGAAATGCATTTCAACGCGGTTTTCGTTAAGCCTGGTTTTCCCAAATAGGGTCACATTTCTTCTTTTCTGTTGATTCCTAATGGTTCAAGAGTTTGACCTCTATCAATTAGATATGCTTCTCTGGCTCTTTGTACACCATCACGATTAGATTTAGACAGTTCTAGTGGAATTAGTTGCATGTCAGAAGTGCTGTGACCGTTAGAGAGAAAATGTTCTGATACTGCAGTGGGTTTAGAGCTGTTGGTTTGTCAACTGTTCTATGATGTTCGTTGAAACGGTCCTTTAGTCGTCGTTTAGTTTCGCCTATGTATTGTTTGTGACAGTGATTGCATTGTACCATGTATCTGACATTTTTGGAATTACAATGTGATGTTTGATAAATCTAGTTTCGCCGGTGGAATGAAAAGTATACCTTGTAAGTCCATCAGTTATGTAGTTGCATGTTAAACAGTTGTGGCCACAGCGAAAAGGCACCAAGGGTTTGATTATTTTTAGCAGGTTTACGTAGTTTAGCACTGACCAATAGATCGTTAAGATTGTTGGAACGTCTGAAAGTAACAAGAGGGGCAGCCTTGAAAACGTCAACGCAGTGGGGAGATGAAGATAAAATGTTGAAGTGTTTGTGAATAATATGGAGTGAATAGCTGGATTGTATGTTATGACAAGGGGTACACGTGTAGGCTGGTTAGTATCGGAATTGCATTGTTTGGGGGCAAGTGCTTCGGTACGTGAAATGCTGTAAACGCGTTGTATTTCGTTGTTGAGGAAAGAGAGATTGTACCCACTTTTGTTGAGATAAGACTTAAGTTCGTTAAGTTGGAGTGCGGAAGTTTCGTCAGAAGAGCAGATGCGTCGAAGTCTGACAGCTAAACTGAATGGAATAACTCTTCTGCTATGTCTGGGATGGCAAGAGGATTGTAACAAGTAGAGATGTTTGTCAGTAGCCTTAGTGTAAAGATCAGTAGTGATTTTACCGTTGTTCAGTGACACGTTGACGTCCAGAAAGGGTATGGATGAGAAAGAATAATTGGAAGTAAATTTAATTGTAGGGTGAATGTTGTTGAGATACGTGGTGAAGGTGTTGAGATCGTCTACTGAGTGTCATATCATGAAAATGTCATCTATGAAGCATTACCAGGTATGCGGTTGGTATGGGGCGTGTGATAGAGCGTCTGTCTCGAGTTTGGCATAAAATGGTGCCATTCTAGTTCTCATGGCAGTGCCGTGTACCTGCGAGTAGTGCTTGTCGAATGAAAAGTTGTTCATAGTGAGTATCATGCGTATGAGGTCACAGAGAGTTTCAATGCCGATAGTGGAGGTAGTGCGTTTGCGTGTGTCGAGGAAGTAACGACATGCATTGATGCCTTCATTATGGGGTATGTTGGTGTAGAGTGAAGAAACGTCAAGTGTTATGAGAATGGCATTGTTGGGCAGTTGTCCGAGATTTTCGAGTTTGTTAAGGAAGTGAGTGGTGTCTTTTATGAATGATTGGGTAGTCTGTACGAGAGGTTTGAGATGATAGTCTACAAACTGTGAGATGCATTCTGTTGGATGTGCATTACTAGAAACAATAGGGCGTCCAGGGTTACCCTGTTTGTGAATTTTGAGTAAAATGTAAAATTTTGAGTAAAATGTCCAGTCTTAGTATCGGTTTGTATTAAAAAACGTTTAGTGTCATCGTCAATGATTTGGTCACAGTGCATGCATTGTACGTAAATACGTATGCGTTTTTGGATGTCATCAGTGATGTCCTTATCTAGTGTCGTTTAGCTGTCGTAGGCATTCGTTGATGTACCAATCCCGGTCCATGATGACTATACCGGATCCCTTGTCTGCGGATTTAATGATAACGTCATTGCGTCTGCTAAGTAGTTTGCAAGCATGTTGTTCGCGTGCGGTTAGGTTGTCATGTGTAGGAGATGGTTTGATGTTGAAGAGGTCACGTTCCACAGCGTCTAAAAAGGTGTCAAGGGCAGGATCTCTGTGAGGTGGAGGAGTCCACGTGCTTTTAGGACGGAATGGATTGGGGTTATTTTGAGGGGGATAGTCGTGAAAAAATTCGAGTAGTCGCATATGTTTGCTGAATTCATTGAAATCAGCTCTAACCTCAGTCCAGTTGATGTTGTATGGTGTGGGGCAGAAGGAGAAACCTCTAGCAAGCAACTGGGTCTCGTCATGAGTGAGAGTGACGCTGCTTAAGTTGATGACAGCATTAGTGTCAAGTTGGATGTTTTTGTTGTCGCGTCACAGAATATGACGGCATCCCTAGCTCTAAATTTGAAAGAGAACCTGAGGAATGTACTGTAGACCAAAGTTAAAGTGCAGGGACTTGAAATAAAGTGGAAAAGGCGACGAGCTGGTGTAGAACGTCTGGAAAGTGTGAGCGATTGCATAAAGAGTGGAGATCACCATAAGCTTGAACCAAGCATTGATATTGTAAATAGTTTGCCGCAAAGGTTCTCAAAGAAAGTTCAGAGTTGCAAGAAAATAACAACTTGACTTCGCCTCCGTTTATTCCATCGACCGGCTGACGTTCTATTCCATTGATACTGTAAATAGTTTGCCATAAAGGTTCTCAAAGAAAGTTCAGAGTTGGAAGAAAATAACAACTTGACTTCGCCTCCGTTTATTCCATCGACCGACTGACGTTCTATTCCATCCAACAACATTCCTTCTCTCTTAATTTAACTATGGACACTTGTTACCGCATTGCAAGTTTATTAGTAATACTTATTCTTTTGCTGGCCTGAAAGACATAGATGGGAATACATGTTAGGTTTTTGTCATCATAAAATGCCAAATTGTCTTCAAGGGGGTGGTGGGGTACTTTGTCAATCTTCAGTGGAAAAAACGAAACCACAATTTGGGCCTTTTCTTGCATTATTCGCCGTTGCAGGGCAGTCTTTGCGATCCAATAGTTGATACTCTCTAAATGAGGACAAATATCATGAAGAAAATTATGCAAAACCTTAAACTCAAGCGAGGTGTGAGATGCTGAATTGGCATTTAATACAACATGGATCTCGCGCGAGTGTTCTTGTAAGACAGATTACTTTGATTAGTTTGGGAGTCTGAAGTCCTCATTCTTCAAAATCATGGTCTCAACCTTTGCGGATAACTCGAATTTGAATAGAAAGTTTGAGAGCTTTGATCCAAAACTAGCTTTCCTGCAGAGTTCTCATACACAGACGTCACAGTAGAACCACTGATGTAGAATCTAATGGCTTGCAATCATTAGTTGGTAAACAGCGTTGAATAATTTCTCAGCACATTAGTTTTCCATCAACTAGCTACACTCTCTTTGTCATCGGGTCCATTCTTGATTTTGGAGCCTTTCTCTTGGAAGCACGCGCTCGACTTGCTTGTGGTGGATTACGCCATCGCAGCTTGCATACTTCATTTGGGTATACTAATTAAGAAAGGTTGTTTTGGTTCGATTTTGCTTTCAAATTGCGCGTGGTCAAAAGAAGAACCTGTGAAAACCAGGCTCTCTCGGAGATATTTTGGTCATTTTTGAGGGTATCTGGAGTCAGTTTTGCATTCACCCTAACAGCAGTGCTAGGTAGTAACCGCATCAATTTTCTTTCTTGTATACTAACTCTTAAATTCGCTGTTTTTTATTTGTTTCGCTTCGCCCTGCTCACTCATACATTCCCTTCTATGGCGTCTCAATTTTTACCTGAGTCGGCGGGGAGTCTCATCTGTCAAAATCTATTTTTAGTAATAATGCACAGCGCTATTAATTGGGTTCTTTCTTAGCTCCTTGCTTTCCTTCAGACAAGGTTTTGCAAGATGTAAAAATGCGCCTAACGCATTTGTGACACAATCTACTGGACAGGCTTGAATCTTGTTGAACATAAATACAATATTCGGAAAGTAGATTTGAAAATTGACGCCCTGGAATTCCTGCCTTTGGGTTACAGAAAAAAATTGGAATTGAACTCGAAGTTCTAAAGACTAAAGATTTATTGCAAAATCTACGTGAATTGAATGATTTTGGGCCGTGAACTTTGGCTGGAGTTTGCGAAGCCATCCAAGAAACAGTCGAAACTCTTCATTTAGACCTCATTTCTGGAACAGAGACGCTTATCGCCAGAAAGGCGATAACTTTTGCGTGAATAATGGATCGTGTTTTGATTGGTTATTTTGAAACTTTTGCGGTCAGTTAATATTTGTTCGCGTAAGTGGGCGGAAAGGGCAGAACCATGAACAGTGAACAGGCGCCTTATTTATCTGGCTCATCAAGCGCCTGTCATACAGGCTAGCCGTAAATGCCTCTCTGTCATGATGGATTGGGGAAATTATTTGTAATATAAGGACCAGACAATGTTTCACTACCTCGTAGACTTTTCAAAGACTAATAGCATGTCTTCAGATTATTTTGGGGGCATGCTTGGAATTAACGAAGCCATTAAAAACGATATTGTGTAGTTATTGTCAGAAACACTTGACCGGGCTTCACTGTAAATCGCAAAGGGGAAGAGTAGAGACAGATAAATGGGCTGTGTGTGAAAGGGGGTTTTCTTCGCCCTCGTAAATAAATTACAAACTATTTTAAAAACTTCGCACGATTAAAAAAACGGACAAGACAACAGCAACAACACACAAATTCTAAAAAAGAAGACGACCTCGCACAACTTATGACTGGTATGACTCGCAAAATAATCTATCTCAAGCTTATGGTAACTGGACACTGAAACCGTTTTCTAAACACTTTCCTTACTTTAATTAACCAATTATCAGATTAATCATAACAAATCACAATTTTCTCGATTGTGATTGGTTTAAAAAAACTCCTATTTTCCACTAATTCTATTGCTAAGTTGCTTTCGGGCAGTTCCTTATAGGACAGTTTGTTATCGGACAGTTAAACAACTTAAGCTTCCTTTGTCAGTCTTTCAATGCAAAATTTCCCTTCCTTTTATAACTTGGCTCTTCTTCTTTTCTCGGAAATTGTAATTTTTATGATTAATTGGTAATAGGACTTCGTGTTGTCCAGTTCGGTCTGTAATCATACTCGTGATAAAGAAATCGGTCTCCCGCGTTTTGTTATCACTCGCATCATAAGTGATGACAGACCGACAGGACTGCACTCAGTCCTATTACCATTACTGACTGTTTAATTCTTTGCATTGCCCTGTCACAGTTTGTTAAGGCTGAAATTCGCACTGATGCTTGCTTCTGAGCTCACCTAAGCACTCGCTAAACCGTATGCAGTGGAACCTCTATGTAACTGTTTAAAGGAGGTTTATATATTATATATAACTAAGTTCGGCCTTGGTATGACGAACGTTATTATTAAATACATTGTGACAATTTCCAAGTATGGCTTCCTTTCGCAATTGTATCAATTGCATTCACAACTGCGAAGATAATTCTTCATTTGATTTCATTTCCACAGTTCAAATATGATTTATTTCTTATATTATTCACACTCATTTCTTTCACAGGAACATATGAACCTACAACTGACCTACTCCCAACGTCAGTGGCTTCATAGCTCAGTTGGTTAAATTATCGCACGGTATCGCGAGGTCACGGGTTCAATCCCCATTGAAATCCTGAATTTTTTTTCAGGATTCTTTTCGCAATTGCATAAATTGCGTTCACAACTGCGAAGATCATTCTTTATTTGATTTCATTTCCGCAGTTCAAATATGATTTATGTCATATATCATTCACACACATACTTCTGTTTATCACGGATACAAATGGCGACTTTTCCATCCTTTTCATGCAATAAACATAAAAAAACGTGCTTTGTCATTAATGCATTGAACGATAAAAGAGTTATCCTACTCAATCTTCCGGAATACTTAAACGCTTAAACAAAGATTCTTTGTGTGCATTTGTAATTTTTATATGCCTGGTCCCATGCTTGAAAACGAGACCATGTATGTATGGTCATGTTTATATTTCCATTTTTTGTTCTGGCTGCAAGTGAAGCATTACATTCCTTCTTTCACGTGGTGGTGCGGTGTTGTGGAACAGTTTACCAACTCACTTGCGGCAGGCAAAATCTCTACAATTTTTCCAAGCGGCTGCAGCAGCTTCTTTTGATGTAATTGCTCAATCAAACACAGCTCTTATGTAAAGCAGTTTATCTAGGTTATCGTAGTTTTAGATAGTTAGGCTTTGTATTCTATAACTAGTATGATAGAAGTATTTTAGAACGCAGTTTAAATTTTGTAACTGTAGTACTTTAAGTAATCATGACCCAGTGTAACTGATGAGAACATCGTGTATAAATAAAGTTATTTGATTTGAATTGAGATACTGTACAGATACACAGTAAATTACGTTTCATCGAGAGGGCATATTTTGTGGTCACACGTTTAAAGAACGAGGGACAGGCACACTTCTATTGGTTTCCTTGCTCGGATTTATAATCCATAGATTCATAGGCCATAGTTCGAGGCTTAGTTTCCATTTGCAATATGGCACTGTTTCGATTGCAAGTCGCGCTAGATTGCTTCTCTCATGTAAATACTATACTGGCTATACCACACACCCCATTTCATCAAAAGGGCATATTTTGAGCTCAAATGATTAGAGAACTAGGCACATGCATACCTGTACTAGCTTGTTTACTGGGATTTGTTGTCCTCAGTACCATGGCTTGTTTCCTTAGACTACAAAAACCGCGCTACTGCGCTACATACGAAGCATACTGCTATGCAATTCACGGGCCGTTAATACAGTCGTACGGTTCTGTCAGATTTACTGACCAAACAAGCTCTTACTACCGTACACCCATCTACCCCAATGAAGAGGCGGTTAGAATATTTTAAGCCTCTTTAATGAGATTAAAGCATTCAAACATTCAAAACAAGTTTGCTGAGATCTTCTTCCTCTGATGTTAAAAAACCAAGAGGAAAAAATGAACAGTTTAATGAAAACATTTACACATTGTATGCATGCAGCAGTTACGAGCATATGATGCCCTACAACTGGTGGAAAAAATGTTTCCCACAGGTTGATGTGCATAAGATTCCCCACAAGTGGGTCTACACAACACAGAATATGTATATAGAGTTCATGTATACAGATATAATTAACTAAAAAAAATGTCTTCTTTAGTGGCATGACTAAACAGTGAATGCAGGAGAAATCAGGAAGCTCAAAGAAATGATTGACGAGTAGTCCAGAAGTCCATACATAAATACCAGCCACGCATTTTTCGTAACTTTTACAATAAAGTATTTCAAATTTTTTCTGGTGGATACTGAAAGTTTGGTCAAGAAATTAGAAATTAAAAGGAATGCTTTGAAGTTTATTTCGCCGTGCAGTCAGTTTCGAAACTTGGTTCTTTAATTAAGTTCTGACTTTTAAACAATTTGACGAATAATTCACTTCTATAGAGTGTGAAGTGTATGAAAGGTGTGTATAAAAATCAGGAGTGTAATCAGTGATAAATGTTTCCATTCTTTAGTCTTGGTAATTATTAGCTTTAAGGTATATTAACTAATCTACTGGTAATCAAATGAAAAAATTTCCCCTACTAGTGTGGACTCGCAAGTGTATTCTACAAACCCAGTAATGGGGACCTGACAAAAGTCCCCATTAGGCCGGTCTACAGGCAAATAATCGCCGACTATTGGGGTCTTTTTTCTGGGGACACGAAAATGTCCCCATATTCTGAGCAGACCCCACAGTGCTGGTGTGTTTCTATATGTCTGTCCCCAAAAGTGTGCAGAGCTGAACACGCACACACACACATACACATATACATATATACATTATGTACATATCACCAGAAATAAGGTAATAAAGACGTGTAGCTCATTGCTTCTTTATTTTTTATTCTTTGCTGGTGTCATCCTTAAAGTGTACGTGCTTGGTAAGACAGGATACAGGAGACTTTCACATTCACTGAAACCGTCTGTCCATTTAGAGACACGGCCAAGATCACATCAGTCACGTCAAAAGCATTGAAAATTGCCACACCAGAACCCATGATGAATTCAGCCATCTTTCACGCATTTCTCACACCCGGTGATGATGCACACCACGAAGAGCTGGGGTAAAGGCATTAGTGATGTACAAAAGGGTCGAGGTGTGCGTTGTAATGTCCGTTCCACCAAACACAACACTTGAAACGCAACAACTGTGAAAGCGTAAGCTAACCAGACGAAATGGATCGTCTGGGTGCGCTTCGAGGGAGGTCGGGCAAAGTACCACTGACCGACCGTCAAAGTCGGTAGAGCCTATCAGTGCGCTTGCATAGTAACGTGGATTTGCATGCACTTTGACAACGTGTGCGAGAGAAACAATGGCTTGAGCAATGACGGCAAGAATAAGTGCTAGATGACCAATGTCAAACACCCATGGCGTAGTGTTCATCATTTGGCAGTCACGTTCTTCATATAGCTGTGCGATTAATGACATCCCAAGTACTGGAACAGATTGAAGGTATGGAAGTCAATAACGTTAACCAATTAGTGTCTGGTGCCATCGACCTCACTCGACGATGACCACGACGACGAGAATGACATGGAGGATGACACATACGGATGTCCTTTGCCGGGGTTTGATCCTAATGCTGATTGTGCCCTCTGTAAGTTGTATGTGAGAGAAACGAACTTTGTAGGACCCTCGTCGGGGATTCAACTGCATGACAACGTTCTTGATGCCAGACTGTTGAAAGAACTGATCTCTAAATTTCATCAAGTCAAACGGATATCACGGCGAGCGATCATTGGAGCATATAGCGTTGGGTAGGCAACACCCTAACTTGGCCTTTTTGGTCAACGTGACGGACGACCAAGTGCAGCGGCATTACGAAGAAGATCACGATGAGTGTGCCCATGAATTCCGAGATACATTAAAAGAGATGGAAAGGACCCTTGACACTGTAATACGGGAATATCCCAAGACAATGTGCTACGCTACGAAAGGACCTAACAAGAGCGAGAAAGTCGTTCACCAGGTCCGTCTGCATTCCTACCTAGATACATGCAAGGTATGCCACCAACTCTTTCCCAGAACAAATAAAAAGAAATGAGCACTGGAACTTTATTATTGACAATGATACAATTACCGGCATTGCCTTTCAACAACATGCGTCTGGTGCCAAAGTTGTGCTTCCGAGAGGTTGTCGTACGTGTCACGTAGACGATGGTAGGGAAATTTTTCACCAATCTTCTGCACCGCAAACTCATGCCCTCTAAAGATCAAAATTGCCGAGACAAAGGATCGGAACCCTTCTGCAGCTTAAGGGAGTATCCTGGATGAAGAAATCGTGAATTTCTCGATTTTCTCATTTTTCTCTTTCAAAGGAATACCAATAGCGACCGTGATCCAGCGTGAACAGTCGTAGACCTCGAAGCAAAAAGTCATGCATTGCTGCGACGTTGACAAATCAGTCCATCGTAGCCTCCAACCACCGAAAAGAGTAATACGCCACACCAACTGAAACTTCTCAGAAGGCGAGAGAGGCCGGTTCAATAGCCATTCGGTGTCGACGCAGAATGTCATCAGACTGGTGTCGATGTCGGCCTCGCAGGCGATCTGTTGAAGGATGACTGGTCCATACTTGGAGACCGTCTGTTTGTTGAGGTTTTGTAAATTAACCACCAGAGAAGAAGGATAAATCTGCACCGTTACTACCTGCTCCGCGTCTGTGGTCATGGAATATTTGAAAGAAGGCATTGCGGAGAATCTAAGACCGCGAACCATCAACAGTCGTTCGATGTAGTCTTCTCGATTCAGTACGCCATGTAGAAGAGCAGAAAAGTTGCAATTGTTATTGACAAACCCGCCGCATCATCAGGCATGATGTTGACAGAAGACACGCCAAAGGGTAACAATGAACACTTGTCTCAACTGTCAAAATTTACAAACATGAGTTTGATGAAACTTCCTTGCGATCTGGTGTGTACAGAGTTTCCACGTTCCAGGCAATTGCCTTCTTGACCCATCGGCCACGAAGTGGTACATACTGTGTTGACTAGGGTGAGATAGATAGTGGCAACACGACCATCGGCTACGCTACATTGCGTGTACATGCCAGTATTGGCGGACAGATGATTGTTCCTAATTGTCATCAGCGGTTTTGGACGATTGTTGCTGCTGTTATTGTTGTTGCTGCTGCTGCTGCTGCTGCTGTGAGAAGCATCTGGCTCAATTCACTGGCGGGTGTCTCGTTCACTCGTTGTTTGAGGTACGTCGTGCCTGTAGAATTGTGGCTGGTGTTGCCATTGGCAGTTTGGTCCGGTTGCAGGTACTTGTAGACTATAGTCGCTGGATAAACAATAGCCAGAAAAACTAATTGCACCCCTGACTTGCGTAAAAGTAAATGCTTCGCCCCGGATGCGAACTGAGTTGAGGGCAATCGCGCTGCCGAAAAAATGAAGTTGATAAGATATTGCGAGTGTCCAGGCATACTGTGTCTCCGGCACGGCACTCGGCCAACACTTTAAAATCCACTAACTCTGCGCATGTGGAAGCCAGCGCCACAGGGTTTCGGAGAAAGTGCATGTAGGTGAAATAGACCAATAAGATAGATCCCATGAGCTGAAGGCTCCCATAGCAGCATTGCCCACACGAGATAAAATGTGGTCGATGGTAGTGGGGGTGGGGATTGTTGGGCATTGTTTGACAGAAGGCGATGAGACGTCGTTCCTGGCAAATAGAGTTGATCTTCTCTGAAGTTGAGTGCAAAATAGATGCCGCCAATGAAGCACGGCACGAACCGAAGCAAAAAGACCATTATTGCATATACTGCTCCCATGAAAGGTCCCAATACAAATGTTGCACACCCTTCTTGGACGGTCTGTTTCGTGGCTGCAACCACAAATGCCTGGCATCATTGGCGGTCTCTGCCAAATCGACAGGACTGGGCAGCCTCAGAGGCATCATACACGATACAATCCACGATAGAGTGATGAAAGTGGTACAGGAAGGAGACAAGTACGGCCAACGGAATGGAACACAACGTCGTCCACGTCACACCTGCCCAAACACCACAGGCAGTGGTAGACAAGCCTTGTTTGGATGCATAGCTCGCAACGATGTAATAAAACAGGCACAAATAGATTGTTTCGTAAGACACGTAAGAACAAATCCAACTGGCAAACACAGTCTCGGCTAAGAAAACAACAGAATTGCAACCGAGGAGAAAGCGAGCGATGCTGACCTCGTTATCTAACATGTCAACCATGTCTTGCACGTACCTGGTTGGTCCAGGGTAATCACGTGAGTTTTGGCTTGTGCACTCTGTGTGGTAGATAACACACTCCGTCTATGAGAAAGGTCCCCTTGTCTGCAAATTGCATGAGGCAATACGGTCGAGAGACTGGTTCACACTTAGGCCAGAATGCTGTTAAGGTGGGACCTTGTTCCCGTCGTGGTTTGATGTATTCTCTTCGTTCGGGATACCAAAATAGTTTATAATACGTGCACTTGCAACATTCGCCTGCATTTTGAATGGACAATGTCTTATGGCCCTGTGCTCCTATGGTGGCAAGCAACCGGCGAAGCATTTCCAGGGCGTATTTGTCTGAGTGACCAACATTGATAGCACAGTGATCACTCTTGCTGGTCAACGATCGCGCATTCATTAAAAGCTGTGCTTGATGGGTTAAGAAGGACATGCATTGGATTCCCTCGCAACGAAAATCGTCCTCTTCAATCTGACGCGTATCGTCACATTGCCACACGGGTCCCTCCATTGACCAACACTTTTCTTGTAATGTCACGCCAACAATAACAGGGCCGTCGTTCTGGACCGCATGCTAGGGCCCTTTCCATGCCTCGGGACATCTTGACACCTTCCACAATTTCGACACCTGGAATGTCAAGAACAAGTAGCCTATTGACAGAGATGCCCACATCGATAGTCCCATAAAGAACTGCCGGTTGCGACCAGAATGCCATTGGTAGGAGATCGGTCAGATCGTGGGATGCTGGACATTGATACTCTGAGGTATCGGGAGGTAGACTCCATCGATAGAACAGCTGGACTCGATCAACGTTCTCTTCTGGTAAGAGCCCTATACTAGTAGCAGCGTCCGCGGCAAATACATCCACCACCAGCCATGAATCACGCTTCTCGCCTTCTTCGACAATGTCCAGGATGTCACAAGCACTGATGTGTTGACCATTCCATATTGGCGTCCATTTATAACACTCGAGAAAACGCAAGGGAACCCAACGTCGATTGGTCCGGTTCATCACTAAGACCCAATAAGAGGGATCCAAAAATATACACCAAGTCGACAATACAGGTCCTACAGCCATGGATGCTTCCAGGACTCGAGTTGTCATTTTGAGTAGTGTATTTGGTCGTTGCGACAGGGTCGTGAATATGGACTGTCTTACTATATCGGAGAACCGCTGACGATTATGCCTCCTCTGACCGCTTCAACACATTCCACCGTAGAGTTGAACTGGGTGGCACACTTTGTCGTGTCTCTGCATTGGGTAATTGTTTTGCACGCCCTGTAGAGTCATCCGTTGCCCAAGTGATCTCGGAAGAACATCAATGTATAGCCGCGCGTACAATCCACACCTATGACGAGTTTCTTGATTGTCTTTTCGAGAGGGGCTTCACTTTGGATCCAGTATACAGGGGGAACATTGACGGACAGATGCATGACGCTTGTGAGAAATGCTATCTCAGTGTTGTAGTCATTGCTGGATGCTCAAGGATGGCATCTGGAGCCATTCCAGTGGCGTTACTTACAGTGCTTCTTGTTGGGTATGTTTAGGCGACTCATCAGTAGTGAAACAAACTGTTACATACATGAAATATTGCGGTTATTACATCTTGCCACTCCCGAAATGGGAACCTATGATCCCAAGTTTCTGATCCAAGAATTTGCTGGAGAGATGAGTAGTCTCTTTGATGCCATGAGCCGAAAGATGTGGGTCATCATAGCACCGAGACGGACTGGAAGTCTGTGTCCGTGGATCTGGCCATTGCATTGACCATGGCGTTTGCAATCAAGGACATGCACGTGCTACTCATGGCCAACACTCTGGATATGGCTCGCCTGCATGTGGAGCCTGTGCACCGCCATCTGGAGACAATGAACCAGCTAGGTCTTATCCATGACGTGAGGCTCTCAAAATATGACAGAGATGTCACCATCAAGTTCACTCGGGAGAAACGCAAATCTGTCTTCCACATTATTGCTCCAAACATGAGTATATTACTAATAGCTTTTTTTATGTTTTTGTTTTCGTATTGGGCGTCCTTGTAGCACCAGGAGTAATGTGTATGGCAAAAATGCGGTGGGACAGCAGCAGCAGCGGTTCTCTTTCGATCTCGAGACGATTAACGCTGACCCTACAAACAAACCTTTGTGTTTACCTTTTTACAAAAAGGAGGGTGGAACGTCCTCCCATTACTTGACAGATCTCTCTCAACAGTTTTGGTGTTATTGATCGAACACGTTGAAGTGACGAGTGCGGGAGCGTGTGGTCAGCCATATGCGATGCTACACAAAGGATGGTAGGCTAGTGGGTCGGCCCACGACGACTTTCAAAAACAACGACCTTACTTGGCCGCCCTCATTTCCTAAATGGGCCCAATGGTCATCGTGCGTGCATGGTGTTATGTGGACTGTTTTGTCCCGGATGCAGTGCAGTCATGGGTTCAGTGGAAGCCTTGAATGACAGTAGTCACGATAGACTCTGCCAATGGCAGGCACAGATCAATACTCACATTCCTCCACAAATCCTGCAAAACATACGCCATGGCAGTGTCATAGATTGCCTCAAGACACGATACTTGGAATGTCCTCTAGTCAAGACGCGTCCAGAGCGCCCATTTTTGGACCTCTACCTTTATCTTTCGGCCCCTAACGAGGATGAACACAAGAAATTCCTCGTGGCCATAACAGTGTCAGGAAAGTGTATCTCCCACATCTGTAGCCCAAAGAATCCTTCTCATTACTCGAACGGTCAATTGACCATTGACGCGTTTACCGACAACCTCATTCAACCCGTAGAAAGTGGTGTACATTTTGACGAGTTTTTTTAGACGTTTTCCCATACGGTTCCATAGAGAACAGATAGCCATCCAATGAACAGTGAAGAAATAAACGCAGTGCTTTGGCGCTAGAACATACGAGAGGCATGGAGTGGAATATTTTATTTTGTACACTTTCTTTCATTTTTGGGCGTGTGAGTTCCTCCAATGAGGAAATCATTGAAGTGTCATCGGATGAGGGCTTGTTGCATTATACACCTGTTTCGTGGTCTACACACTGGCTGTTTCCGTTGTCGCTTCAGAAGACAAACCTTCTGGTGGGACCACCAGCTGTCCTATTCGAACGCAGAGAAGATGGCTCTCTGTAAATCACAACGTGGAATCCCTCGTTGGCCTCGATCCAGGCATTAGATATTGGGGCATTAGTTCAGTGCAAGCTGGGATGTGATGCTTGGTTGCAAAAGGTGGCATTTGATGGTCGATGTGAAGTAACCCGCCCGCCGACTTGTATTTGATTTATCCCAAGATTTAAACGTCTCCTAATTTGTCTGGAAACTGGGGAGTTTATCATCAATCGATCTGACCCTCCGTTTGCGAACATCTACGATGCCGTCGTCGTGCGCCGAGTACATGGTGAAACCCCCTACAATATCACTATCACTTGTTGAACAACTCAACGAAGCAGCTGTGTCTCCAGTCGTTCAAGAAGTTTCTGTCAGTGTAATTCGATCTCATGAATTGCAGTCCGTGCCTGCTTTGGGAGAAGAGCATTTGCCACTTGCGTATCAGTGGTCAAAGCAGGGACCATTCCCTGTGCAGTCAAGATTTTGCGTTGGCTCGACTACGATCAGTTTGACAGAGAAGAGACGGCTATGATGATGTGTAATCGCCTCAAGGATCCGCACGTCTGTATGCCACCCTCAGGTATGATCGGATTGCCGAGACTTGTGATGCCTCTGGTTCCAGGTGTCATGATGGGAGAGTGGCTGTGCCGGCCCATTGAGAATGTCAGAAGAACAAGTTTACGCATTGTATCGCAACTGGTGAGCGCAGTGAATCATCTTCACGAGAATGTAAGAATTGTACACGGAGACCTGTCAGTGAAAAACGTGAAGATAGATGAAGAGCATGATCACCACGTCACGTTGATTGACTTTGGAAATGCTTGCAAGGTGTCCAAGGAACAAAGTCAATTGTGGGTGCACGGGCATATTGCACTGTCTCCCCCTGAAGCATTATGTGGACACCAGTGTGACCGGATCTTACCCGAGACACACGTGGTATGCGTTCTCCTGATCTGTATCGAGTGCATCAGAACGAGCGGGTTGTGCGAGTGTCCCCTACCCTTTAAAGAAGCGAGACATGGTGATGAGGTCTGTGCCATTGCTCGTTTAGTTCAATTTTGGGGGAGAGCAAGATTGTTTTCGTACTGGAGTGAATTTTATCAAAAGGCGGGAGACAGAATAGAAGCGATTGCCAGGGAAGAAAGTACTGTAATCACTGGTAAGATTGGGCGTGCTGGAATGTACCTGGCTGACCCGATTGCCAAGTCGCGCCAATCTCTGGCAGAAACATTACGTCACTTAACTCAACATTGATTGGTTAATAAAAGATTTATATATTCACCGCATAAAATCATCACGTCATTTCTCTTGGAAACGAT
>JAEMWC010000053.1:1210000-1215000 GCA_016490735.1 Pachyseris speciosa | reverse complement strand
TTTGTCTGCTTATGTTTGGTTTAAAATCACCCTACTGCTATGCACTATTTGACACAACACTTTACAATGTATTAAGTGGAGTAAAGTTGTTTTCAATAATAATATTAATAACGATTTATTGACAGTAAATCTACAGAGTAGCTCCACATCTGCCGTACTACAGTGGAACCTCAATGTAACGAAGGGCCAAGGGACTGGCACAATATGTTCGTTATAATGAGGTTCCATTATATCGACTTTCTTTTTCATAAATTCTACTATTACTGGGCAAAGAGTTTTTATTATACGAGGACTTCGTTATATAGAGGTTCGTTATATCGAGTTTCCACTGTAACTAAAAGAGTAAAAACTATTTACATAGTGCTATAGGTGTAGTGGTGTTATATGAGATTTATAATATCTCGTTTTCTTTTTGATTAAGGGGCCAGGCTCCTAACAAGAAAACAGCTTTTAGGGAAGCTTATGGGGACATTGCCTCAATAAGATCCTTTCTTAAACCAGGAACCCCTTTACTTGCCTTGACGGCCACTGTGGAACAGAGAAGGAGAGAAGCTCTCGTGAAGCTTCTTGGGATGCCTAAAGCAAGTGTGATTGATGTGTCAGTCAACAATGAAACTATACGGTTCTCTGCCAAGGATGTCAAGAGAGGGCTGAGTTGTTTCAATTGGCTTGTTGACAAGATTGGCACTAAACAGGAAGAAACTCCAAAGACTATTGTATTTTGTAGGAGTATTAATGACATGTCAGTTGTATTGAGCTACCTACTCAAGAAACTGGGACACCTTGCTTATATAGATGAGAGCAAGTCAAAAACTAAGTGTCTACTTGGAGTGTACCACAGCAACAGCCCCGCTGAACTAAAGGAGCGAGTAAGAAAGTCTTTTAAGAATGATGATGGTCCCATCTGCGTAGTAATTGCCACCTCTGCACTTAGCCTAGGAGTAAACTTTAAAGACATAAGATATGTCATACACTATGGCCCTGCCCCAGATTTTCGTAGTCATTTGCAAGAAACAGGCAGAGCAGGCAGGGATGGCAAAGAGGCACATAATATCACGTTTTACCATGGTCAGCAGCTGCGTCTCTGTGACAAAAAATTAAAGCTTGCTTCGAAATAGACACTTGCCTTCGAGTGGCCCTTTTCAAGGATTTTGTGCGTGATATACAATCTCTTCCAGAAGAGCATCGCTGCTGCAACAAATGCAATGTTCAGATGCTATCATTTGAAGGATCTACTTCTGAACAGGAGAGTGGATCAGGGAGAGCAAGAAGCATTACTACAGAAGATGAGAATGATTTAAGATCTGCACTGTTTGAAATCCAGGAACACTTAATCAAAACATTTCATTTCCCATATTAGGGAATACTGTTATTGCACATGGATTTTCTGATGATGTCATTGAAGGTATTGTGAGTGAAGCCAGCCACATTTTTGATATTGAATATTTGATTGAAAATCATAACATTACTTCAGTGCAACTTTCTAGAGGCATTGTAGAAATATTTAGTGAACAGTTTGAAGACATAGACGTTTCTGCTTATGCAATGTTTTGTCAACCCTTTGCCCAGGAACAAAATTCATGTACAGCCACAGATTGTCATACAGACATGCGTGATTTCTTCTGGTGTGACTACTTTGATTCATCCAATGATTCTGGAGAAGAGGAGGAGTGTCCTGACAGTGAAGATGAATTTGATAGTTTGCTTTCAAGCCTTTGAGCCCCAATGTAGATCTTATTTCATCTTGCGAAATGGCTATACAATACAACAGACAGCTCAAAAATAAAGCAATAATGCAGTTGTTATCGGCTTCCCGAGGGGGGGGGGAGGGACCCCAGGCTGATGTGGGGACTTTGCTAATTGTGCAAGTTCTTGTATTTCCCCACCCGTGGGGGATTTTTGGCAAAGCCAAGCACCCAACTGGATTTGAAGATGCACCTCAGAACTTTATTTTGGTTCTTTGAACAGTTAGCAAACACTCAGACTTTGTATTCTGATGAAAATTGAACTTTAATTATTTTTTTCTTGAATACTACATAAGCTGCTCGCAGTCTAGTGAAAATTTCAACTTTTCTTCCCGTCCTGAATTCCCAGATTCTGTTTTAAATCTATCCGGACTGATGAAGAACAATCTAATAGATCATTTCTGACTTGTGGTGAGCATCTCAGTCAAAGTCAACATAGGAAATGAGGCAGCCTTTTATATTTACTCGTACATAGCATACCATGTTTTGATAAGATCTCGTGACCATGAAAGAAGTCTCTATAATCAAGACCCTTCAGGATATCCCTTTCAAAATTTGGAAAAGCAGTATATCCTTCTCTGCCTCGCTGAAAGCTAAATACATTTCCTTCAACAAGATCATTTACAATTTGGGGCTTCAACCAACTTGTGGGCCCCACTTTTGTTAACCAGCCTAACATCAAAGTCAACTGAATCTAATACTTGCTGCATCATTGTCAGACACCTAGCAACTCTTTGGGCACTCTTGGCATTGATATTTCCTCCAAGCATTCTCAGACATGATTTCAGAATGTGGTTATAAAATTCCATCTTTAAATCAAGTGGGATGTTTTTGCCCTTTCCCCCTTTTCCGTTAAAAAAGCGATTCCAGCAAAGATGAAAAGCTTCCTTTTTAGACAAAATTGCAAATACTTTACAAAGAAAATAATAATAATAATAATAATAATAATAATATATCACATTTATATTGCGCATTTTCTATGCAATATTCAAATGCGCATTACAACACTGGCCGGGGGACTTTGCCAGACTGCTTATAACGCAGTTTACAATTAATGAAGATGAGTTATGAGTGCCCCCGTAATGTAAATATCAAATTGAGACAGACACTAGGGGTGGTCACTGCCAGAGTTTTGTTGCGTCCCTAGTGGTTCTTTTATGTCCCACAGAATCAGAGAATTATGAAGAGTTGTGAGACGGGGCCTACGGTTTATCGTCCTTATCCGAGAAGACTAGAAAGTCTAACCGTTTGTAGATGTCATTACAAAGGCAGCACTTTCTCCTCAATTATTTAAAGACCCTGAGTGTTGGTCCGGCCGGGGTTCGAACCCACGACCTCCCACACGGTAGTCCGGTGCTCTACCACTGAGCTAACCGGTCGGCGGTTAGCTGACAAACAGCAGTACTGTGTAAGCATATTTGTGTTTCTTGAATTTCTTGGAAAACAAAAGTGACATTTTCATGCAATCCATCAGTCGTGCTGCATCTCCCTCACAAATCGAGTCGTGAGTGTTCACCATCAGAAGACCATAAAACAGACGAGCTACATGGTAGTTGTACTTATAGTCCTCTGCTACTTGCTCTTGGGGTTCCCCACTGACACTGGATGACTGCTCTGGGATGTTGTCGTGGGTTTTCCGTTCATGTCTATACAAATAAAAATACCCAGAAAAATTAATGGATTTGTTTGCTTCCATATAAAATGTTTTCTCAAACAAAGTAATTTTTTTCAACAAGTTAGTGTCTGTAATCTGAAGTGCATTTAATCTGATACTGTGTTAATAACTGCAATGCAACAGTGCCAATAATCATTTTATAACAAAACCTGGATACAATTAAATAATGCCAAGCTGAGTAGCCATGTATTTGCTCCAAATGACTTAAACACCCATAAACACAATAAACTAGTTGATATGTTTCCAGTACATAACTTGCCTGTTTCTACTAAAGGAGAAAACAGTTGACATCTCTGCATTTGTAGTACCCTTCATCATCTCTTTCGTCATTTGTTAACAGGTCAGGTGAAATGAAGGAGTGCTGGGAGCATCCATGCCTACAAAAAATAATAGTAGACCAATTCTATTGAAAACCCCTAGTTATTTGTCATATGTAAGACAACATGAAATCATCCGAATTATTACCAAATCTTTAACTGATCTCAGCTAACAGGGAATCCAGCAGATCAATTATTGCCAAATCACAACTTTTTGAAACTAGAATCATATTTTTTTTTGACATATAACCCTGCATCCAGTCATCAAAATCTGGAATACATAGTGCAGAAATACTACTACTACCTTGCATGGGAAGGAGGAAAGTTTAATAACAAAAGAATATTAATAAATTATTTATTGGTATAAACCAAGTTGCCCTACTTGACTCTAGTGAAATGTAACATGAAGACTTCGTTGCATCCATCTACACGGCATATGTACCCATGCAGCCTCCCATGTTCCATGTAGGACATTCCTTCATGTAGCTCAGATATGGTTTGTGTGTTGTCAGCAAACAGGAATAAGTCCAGAAAGGCTGCAATCTCCTCATGCAACCAAGTTCTTTTTTGCACCTCTGTCCATTTTTTAGCAGATTCTGGAATTTTCCTCTTGCAGGGTACACCTATAAAAAGAAGACAAACTGTTGCCGTAGGAGAACTGTCCATAATGGGAGGGGGGGGGGTAAATATAATCCAGGCCTTATGTGAGGTTTGGACCAAGATAATTTGAGTGTCTGCTTTGGAGGGGTGTCTGGCTACGGTAGGTGTCCTTTAGAGGGGTTTCACTATATAACAGGTTTACTTTGTCTCAGACAGTTTGAGCAGGCATAATGCCTCTACTCAGCTCAAACCCCCCTAGATTAAATACGTTTTTTCTGTTAGGTTATAAAAAACACTGCTAGTTATTTCAATCACTTTGAAACTGGTTATTACCTGTCCTTTGATTGCAATTACTGCATGAAAAGTAAGAAAAGTAGTGTATTTTATGTATAGTGTAACAAACTGTGACTTGCAGAAATTTAATAAGCCCTCTCCCCTCTTCTCTTTATTTGTGAGGGTTAAAATTAAGAAGCCCCTGGAGACTAATAGACGAAAATTTACAGTAATAACATAAACTCAGGCCTACATTTTGCATTTACACAAACCCAAATTATTAAAATCATACGATTACATTTTCTTCTTACCATCCATTTTATCTAAACCTACAAATGCCAGCCATGCAGTGATTATATGGGCCTCAGTCTCCCTATCAAAGAATTCTTT
>JAEMWC010000053.1:1202500-1205000 GCA_016490735.1 Pachyseris speciosa | reverse complement strand
TATACTTAAAATTTTCGCAATATGCTTTTTTTTAGCGCGGTTGTTTTGAAACGCGAGTGAAGCGAATCATAGTGAATTTCAAACCTGTTTTTGGCTTGCAAAATTGACGGGGGCTTGAAACGGTTTTCCGCTTTTTTTCTCGGAAACGAACGGATATTTCAAAAAAAAACTACATAGCGTTTGTACACTTACTTAAGTCTACCAGTATGCAAAAGAAGAGCGATTTTGATTTTTTGAGCCTTGCCGCACTTTGGTCGATATTTGCATGGAGTTGCTCTTAATAACAGATTTTGATGGCAAAAATATGTTCATCAATCAAACTGAAAAACACTCCCAGTATCAACAAATCAGATTTTTGATCCTTGAAATTTAGCAACTACTGCGGTGAAACTTGGTCCAAGCCTTCGTGAATTCCAAACAGTAAAAATGTTAGAATATTTACAACTACAGTAACCACAGTTAACTATTTCCTTTTTTTTCCTACCTAATCAAGATTGATGTTTGGATTAATACTGTAACTACAACTTCACAGAGGTTCGTTAATGACCATATCAATAATGCACGTAAGTACTGAATAACCTACTAGGAAAGGAGAACAGGATATATTGTTCAGTGTCGGTTCACATGCTGATATACAAGTAGGTGAGGCTATTGGGAATGCATATGCAATTTCACTTTGCACACCCTTAATACACTGTACATGGCACTGTTAATAACAGAGATCGCTACAAAATACTGGCAAGTATAAGGTAAAGGGTTTTAATTGATATAAAAAGACTTGTGTCTACCTCGAAAACCTTAACGTTCCAGTGCCAATCAGCATGATTTGTTTTCAAACCATCAAGACGATCAAATGAAGTTGCCCCAAGTCTGTAAGTCTACTGCACATTTCTTGCACGCTCTTCCGTAAGCTGTGAGTACTTGTGTCTACCTTGAAAAGCTTAACTTTCCAGTGCCAATCAGCATGATTTGTTTTCAAACCATCAAGATGATCAAATGAAGTTGCCCCAAGTCTGTAAGTCCACTGCACATTTCTTGCATGCTCTTCCGCAAGCTGAGCTCCATCCAGCGGAATCTTATGGAGGACTTCTTTGGTATCATTGACCTCAGTAGCTGGCACATACTTGTCATGGAAAGTTGTCAGGAGTTGAGCCATGTCAACAGACTTGTTAGGGTTCAGGAATTCAAGACCTAAGTAACACTAGAGAAAAGTAAAAAAAAAGTTAGAGTGATTTTGCACGTCCATTGAAATATTTATTTTAGTTTCATTGTATACTTTCAGCTATATAGCTTTAACAGTATTATTGTTAGATACTATTTTGGAACACATAGGTTTAATAAAACCATTCTAATTCATGTAAAATGGTGGACACAGGAGGCATGGGTATAGGGATTCCCATAAACAAATAAAAGTGTAATCATTGACGTTTTATCTACCAAAATGCTGTTTTGATACCATGCTACTCAAATAGTACTCATTGTAATAAATATTATTAACATACCTCGTCTGACTTTTGAGCCATCTTTTCAGAATTTTTGTGGGGGATGTGGTGAATTACAATTTTCTTGAAAACTTTGTAGGCAGGCAAATATTGCACTAAAACTCAGGCCACCAAAGGGATGAAGTATGAACGCAAGGACGCAAGCACATCTCCGGATGGAATAACTTGCTGACTAAGATCAAGGGACATGAGGCTTTGTTGTGAACATTCATCTGATAAGCCATTGTTAACAACCCGATCTCGGACTGCAAATTGGTTACACCAGTAAAACCTGTTTCCCTGGCGATTCTTAGACTTGAACCGTGAACTTTGTTGGAGATTAATATTGTCTGTGACAATCCTTGGAAAACAATAGGGCTAATTAGAGAACTTTAAGTGTAAAGTTTCCCACTTTGGATTGATAATATTATTATTTTATTATTTTATAAATTAAATCATTCAAAGCTATCCCGCAAAAAGGTCGTATTAACTATGAAACTGAAACGTTTATAATAATGCACTAGCCCATTACAATATTTTAATTGCAAATAAAAAGCCAGGATTATTTGCATACACATGTTTAAGTGGGGAATTCTGGAACATTAATAACAATAAAACAAGTAAAGATATGAAACTTATAGATATCTTTGAAAAGCACACTGACTTTATGTAAAAGCACTTTCTGAATAAGTTTAAACAATATGTTTTAAGAAATCTAATCAGTTTGACTTTAACTTGCCAAAGAGATATGTTGAGAAAGTGAAAATATTATGACTTACATCATCTAAATTTCTTAAAGACTGCTAAAATACCTATAGGTCGGAAGCTCTTGAGTTTTTAGTTATTGAACACTCTCTCGAGGACATCCTGGTTTAACTCAGATCTAATTCGAAGCTTGCTTTCTGGAGCGGTTGCTTGCAATTTTCAAAAATATCATCAGCAAAATATTTGGAACCGGACAAAGTGTCCTTTGAAAAATCAATAGCGACATCTACTTCCATGTTGTCTTCGCCAATGAC
>JAEMWC010000053.1:1192500-1200000 GCA_016490735.1 Pachyseris speciosa | reverse complement strand
GACTTCTCGTGGCCAGTGGTACTGATCGTGACCGTTTTCTCTCCTCATGTGGTGACTGTTCTTGCGATGGCATGTCGAACCAGACGGGTGTCTCGTCCATATTGCCAATATTCACAAGTTCATAATTGCCTTTCTTCCTGCTGTTGAGCATGAAGCGATGGAAGTCGACAATCTTCTCTTCTAAGTCACCAGGCAGCTTCTGCGCAATCTTTGTTTTCTGGCGAAGGGAAAGATTGTGGCATGCCATAAATCTTGTGCACCAGTTGTTGGAGGCCTGGAAGCCGGTGATGTTCAGTTCCTCAGTCATCGCAAGCGCCTTGATGCGGATCATGTTGTGGGTCACGATGTAGCCGGACTGCCTCTGCTCTTCGATCACACAATGAGTTTGCCTTCAAGTTCTGGCCACTGACATTTTTTTCCCCAGTTGCTGCACTTGTTCTTAGGCATGCACTTGAGCTTTTCAATTTGCTTACGCCAATCACGAACTAACTTTTCGTTCACACAGAACCAGGCCCAGGTCCCTGTCGTTGCCTTCGTCACCAGTCTTGTCCCATGTTCTCTGTCTGATATTTTCCAGGGCAGTGTGAGCTGGTGCTCTGATGGCAGTTAGACTTTCTCTCATGTACCACACGGAGGCCGTTTGTTGCGAGTGACAGCAACTTTTGCAGATCACTGTCATCGATGACAGAGCAGCCTGTCTTTGATCTTTTCTCTTTGTTCGCCTCCTCAGCCATTGTGACGATGCACTTGCGATAATCTGTGCATGTGATGCGAAGGTCTGGACGCACGCCCGATCGGCTCCACAACTCCGTAACCCGTTGCCCAATTGAAAAGGGTGTCCATCAACAAATAAATGCCTCTCCAGGTGAGGTGACGACTACGGGCCGAATATTCCAAATGTAGATCCTCACCAGCTCATGAAGCCTTTCGTCCATCGTCACGATGGCCGGTCCGTCAATCTCTCGCTTGTGTTTTGGGACCAACATCACATAACAGTTTGAAAACTCTGAATCCCGTTTGGCGCGTTCAAAGTGTTCTATTGTCGCTGTCTCCAACGGCTTGGGTCGGGTGCCACAAGAAACAGCCAGGCGTGTGATGAGATAATCGCGAGCTCAACAAAACTGTTGTACCCCTTTACATTGATTCTTAGCAACAAACAGAGCTTCGACTTTGGTGATCACGGGTGATTTCAAAAATGCTTGAAAGTCCTCTCGTGAGGCACTGCTCATATTCTTTCAAGTAATGTTCGTTGCGTTCAGTGGCCCGTCGCTTTAAAATGGTGCTTCGCCATCCCGACAATATGTCAATGACGTGGCTAAAAACATCACAAGACTCGTCCGAGATACAAGGGTCGTAGTTGGGAGACTGACATCGTCTTTGACGTTTCACTACGAACTTTAGAAATTTGCTAAAACTGCCAAGGTATGCAAGGAACGTTACGGCCGCCACCGATTCATCCTTTAGTTGTGGGGCAATCCACAAATTCCACACAGCGCGACCTTCTTGCCTTGATAAAATTTTAATATTCTACCAGCCGGATCAATATCCTCAAGTATTTTTCTCATCTGACAGGCATGGTGCAGCCAAACCTTTTCTGTTTTCTGACCCTCGTCCACCATTCTGAGGTAGTTATAGAAGTCCACCAATAACCAATGATGATCCGAAATCAGGCGTTGCGTCTGAAAATAGCTTATCCAATTTGGTGCTTCATAGTCCTCATTGTCATCAGTATAACGTTCATCTTCTGAAACTACCTCGATGGATGTTCCGGCCATAGGTGGTACCTCATTGGGTTCATATACATGAGCTTTTTTTCAAAGGGCATCTAGTTTTTCAATTTTCGTAATGCCATGCCTCCTCTTGAGATGTTTCCGCATGTGACAAGTGACGAGGCTACAGCCATCAATGGGGCACCATCGAAACAACAAATCATTTGAGCCTTTTCTTTGGTTCCCCTTATTGGCTACTTGCACCAGAGCTTCGACTGTGTTTGTGTCCACATTTCTCTGTGTTGTTTGGAACCCAAGTGTCTTTTCAGGTCCCCACCAAAGTAGTCACAACCGTTCACCGGACAGCGACGAAACTTGTGATGCCTTTGAGAACTCATCCTGTTTTGACCAAACAGGAAGGACCGGCGAGGTTTTATTTCATTCTCCAACATGTCACTGCTTTCGTGTGTTGTTCATGGTGTAACTAGTGACGTTCCTCTTTCAACTTGACGCAACAGAAAACGTTTTTAACATAATGAGGTATTTTGTAATAATAATAATGATAATAATAATAATAACAATAATAATAACATTAATGATATATGTGATTGTTAATCATATATATTATTATTATTAGGCTACGTTTGCTTCTCTATTTAGCACGAGTTGAGCATCTTGGGCAAAGCTCCTGGATACAAAATCACGCTCAATCGATACTTTATTCCCATTGGGACAGCATGTTGGCACCAGTTCCAGTGGTTCCACCCATCCTTTACTACGGTATTCCCAGTCGAACTCAAGATGTGGAAAATCGGCTACTTCAAAAAGTGTGGATGTGGCTCTGACGAGGTTAATGACTGCCACGGGTAGACTTCATACAGTTAACTACGAAGACCATCTCGGGAATCGGCCATTTTATGTCGTCCAGGAGGAGTGCATCTGGCCCAATGACAACATGACAACTTAACACCGATTTAAGTGTGTACCCCAAATTTTGGGGTTGTTAAGAATTCATGTATTCAATCTATTGTTCTGGATTCATTACTTATTCCTGTCGAACATTTGACGATTATGTGGCACCTTTTCCGAAGGCCGCAAACCTTTGAAGTAGGCGAGATATTTTTCCTTTGTTTGAAATTTTCTAGTTGGATGATTTTTTAATCTCCTTTGTTATTCGGTCGATGACAGCTCACAGTGTAAGCTGGAGAATCAAATAACAATTGTAAGCTCCGACGGAGGGCTAACGCTCGAAACGTCAGCTAATCGGATCCCTGTACGGTGGTCAATTTACATTATCAACTCCGTTGATAAACCAAGCAATTGTAAGCTACAGGTAAACCTCCCACCTGATCCCAAATGAACATGATGATGGATAAGCATATTTTTGTAAGCAGTTTTTTTTTTAACTGATCAGCATGATGTATAACTTTATAAGCTTTTGGAAACCTTATCTCTGAATCCAGATTGCACTGGTCAGGAGTTTTCATAGAATGTGATACAGAACGTCTGGATGGCGTCAGATTTCTATTTCTGGTTGCCTTTGCCTCCATTATCGCCAATTCCCGAGAATATTTTTCCATGGTGAATAAAAACATTGACAATCGATCGCCGCTTTGGCTTCAGACTTCACGTTGTGAGATGCTAACCGCATAATTACAAATGCCACAACGCAATTGGTCACTTTGGGTCGGTTGTTATGACAACTAGCGGATTCGGTCATGTACGATGCATTGAAGTACCCAAACACGCGTTTAATCTCGAATCTCGATCGTAAAGCTGAAACCTTAACCTGAAAATTTTCAATTATTGGCGTATTAAAGATGGAGTAAATGAATATTAGAATGGAGAAATGGATAACTCATCGCATATGAAAACTTGGCCTCAGAACTTTGCAACTTTGATCGGCGACTCAAAGTTCTTCGAAATCAACAAATCCCTTCTTGTTGCTCTCGGAGTAAAAGTCCATGTATTTCCACTTTGGATAACTGAAACAAGTCATTTAAGATCTCTTTTTAAAGCTCTCAAAGCGAACTGTTTCCATAGATGTGGATCAAAGTTGGACGTGCTTTACGAATAACGTTGACGCATGGAAACTCTGTAGTGATTTTGCCGCCTTCATTCACATGTCAACAACAAAAGGATATCTTCTTGAAATTTACGATTTGCAACGTAAGAAGCGTGACGCTTGAAGTTAAAAACATGAATTTCCACTTTGGACAACGAAACAAGTCATTTAAGATCTCTTTTTGAAGCTCTCAAAGCGAACTATTTCCATACATGTAAATCAAAGTTGGACGTGCTTTACGAATAACGTTGATGCATGGAAACTCTGTAGTGATTTTGCCGCCTTCATTCACATGTCGACAACAAAAGGTTATCTTCTTGAAATTTACGATTTGCAACGTAAGAAGCGTGACGCTTGAAGTTAAAAACATGCATTTCCACTTTGGATACCCGAAACAAGTCATTTAAGATCTCTTTTTGAAGCTCTCAAAGCGAACCTATTTCCATACATGCATACATGCAGTGATTTTGCCGCCTTTATTTACATGTCAACAACAAAAGGATATCTTCACAACTTCACTACTTTGTTCTAGTCTTTTCAATTGGTTTCAAGGGCTTCCGGACTAAAATCTCACCTTTTTTAAAGAGAGTGCAGCCGAACTTATTTGACGCTACTTCGGTAATCCTCGAACACTACTCCGACTGACTCGAACTCAATGCCCAGAGGAATATAGTTGCGCCTTCAGGTAAGAAATACAGCAGTTTCACCCTTTTCGCAATGACACACTTAAATCGAGGTGAAGTTGTAATGAGCCCAAAGCGATCCTCAATCCAAGGAAAGGATTGGGCAGCTTACGAGATGATGGATATGATGTGGCCATCAAGACAAAAGAGAACGGACGCTACTGGTATGTCTTTCTCCACCCGTACAAGATAGTGTATCACATCGTCTTCTGCCCCCCTTCATCCACGTCAGTCGTTATTGCTTCCAGATCCCCTGGCAGCATCTCACCGTAGACGACCACAAAATGACCCTCGTCAGCCTCAAGAAGAAGTAGATTCTCTCTTATTGAAGCTAAATCGCCCTAAAAATCCTCTGGACGAATTCTCCATCAGCAAGGTTGCAGTCAGTCACCACAGGGACAAGACGTGGGCCAAGCACCAAATTGTTGCCATTCTCAAACAGGTGTGGGGTGAGGATCGCTCAGCCCATAGCCAATGTTGGCGTTGCGTTTTGGTCGAGGGGAGTCCCAGCGACATTTGCCTACGGGTGTTATTCTTGTCGTTTGGTTGGGAACCCCCAGCATCTACAAGCAGACTTAGAACGGTACATTATCCGTCTGACATCCCAAGACTCCGAGAGTAGACGTTTGCCCCTCTTCCATCATGGCTAGACTGGCCGTGACTGAATAAGTTCCCTTTCCTCGAGACAAATCTACGTGAGGAAGGTGCCCGCCGTGCGCTGACTGGACGTCATCCACTTTGATTATGTTGAAGGGAGGTCCCTTGCCTTGTGTGTTAAAAAACACCACAGTCTTACAATCGGTTAAATCTTTGCGCAAGCAGCATGTTACAAACTGCCTCGGTATTGCAGAGGATGAAGCTGTCGTAGTGGAAAGCACATCTTCGAGACAGGAGAGCATTGACAAGTGCAACCATGCACCAGACCCACGGCGGTCAAGGTCCTGCTCGCATACCAATGCATCTGATGCCGTAGTGTATTTTGCATTGATGCTTGAAAGCTCAGTGGCCTCTAGTCTTTCCAAGAGTTCTGGGTTGTCCTGTGCATCAAACGTCTGGTGCAGCGCATATCCGCAATCTCGCTGCCATCAGTTCCTCGATACCAAAATAGAGTATCGGTAACGCCTCGTGGACGTACACAGTGGTGCCAGTTTTGTAAAATGGGAGCAGGCTTTGACAAGAATCTTTCTCGGTGGCCAAGTCTCGGAAGGTCTCTCTCACGCGAACGTCCAGTATAGTGGCAATGAGCACAGAACACTGGTTCATCTGATGCACACGAACATAGCCCTCATCTAGCAAGACATTGACTGGATCTTCTGCACACTCTAGCAACCAGCATCACATCAACTTGAGTCGGGCGTGATTAAAATCACTGCTCACTTGGATAGAGGGCGAGCATGGCATAAAATTAGTTGAGACTTGGTCTGTATAGCGCGAGGTCCATTTGTTCGGTCACAACTGGCTTACAAATTGAAACAACCGTTTGGCATTGGGTCCATATGGCCTAGAATTTATTGCAGTCATCTCTCCAGGAAATCTCGGGTCATGACTTGCATGAGGGGGCAACTCGTTCACGACTTGGATGATCCTTTCTTGAATGTCAACAGTCAACTGATTGACGAGATGCATCATATCTGATTTGGTCATGACTTTAGCTGTCATCCTGGCATCAAAGGATATTTGAAACAATGAAGAAGTTCCGTGCCAGCCTCGCAGGAGCGACTTCTGGTTTGATTAGTTATGGTAAGTGCGGGGATCCCGTCTTGTGTAACAGAGGTCGTCGTAGCTTCAAGAATGCTTCCAATTTCTTTCGCCTCCAACAGGATGCGCTCATCATTCAAGACTTCGACGAGTCGGTTGAGCGTCATGTTTGGCACCACAAATATTTTGCGTCCATCGCTGCTTGTCTCCACTTTGTTCACGTCTACCAGCAATCTGGCAATGGCCTTGTAAACAGGAAAGTAAGCATTTTGGTCAAGGAATTCCATGGTGACAACTGCGATGTAATCTGCAGGACTGGGACAAAATACTTCCTGTACCCGATGGATCAATTCGTGCAACGTCATGTTCTTGAGGTCTTCCACCACCATCTGCATAATGCGCTGATTGCACTCATCCAAAGTTTCCTGGGTGTCATCGTGTTCCTCTCATGGCAACCAGAATGTGGCTATGCACCCAAGAACCATCAACACAGTCCGATGCATGGCCAGCATGCGAACCAATGAACGAATGTTATCCAAAAGACGACCTCGCCCGAGAAAGTTGGCATCCAAGTGCATAGCGCAAAATTCTTGGTCCATAACATGAAATGTGAGTTGCTCCATATCGGCAAGATAGTCAGCATCCTCCAGGGTACATCCAACAAACTCAAACATGGACACCAAGGAAACCACTAATGCGGTCGCTAGTGGCTGCCGTCTTGTTGATCTTGTGGATGACCATACGATTACGCAACGATGGACAAAGCGAAGGACGGTTGGCGAGGACCAGAAAGACGCAATCAAAAATGACATGTTGCATGTTTTGACGAACTTCGTTCAGGTTCTCGTTGACCCGGGCTCTATAGATGGCACTCACACCAGAGTCGAAAAAATTTTTCATCAGGGTCGACTTCTCGCTGCTGTCGTCTCTCAGAGTACCCGACTTGTTGTTACCACAGTCATTTCGCTCATTGACAAACCCGACCCCGTTGCAATGCAAGAACGGATCATCATTCAACGACTTCAAAGAAGCCCTGGTTGTGGAATCCATTTCACGAACCATACCACGAATAGACAGTCCGTCACTCTCACTGATTCTGTGCAAGACCGATTTAGCCGCCGTGGTCTTGCCACTTCCAGCAGGTCCTTGCCATCCTACCCAAATATTTTTTGTGTCAATTGCAACTCCAGAAGTCATGGCCAGGCAAAGTTCCACCATCTCGACCAACAATTTAGAATGAGCCACCACGGAATACGTAAAAAAGTCATTGGTCATCAATCCATCCGACCATTCGACGTCATCGCCGAAAGGAGTGTGCACAGCCACCACACAGTTACCTGTGCAT
>JAEMWC010000053.1:1175000-1177500 GCA_016490735.1 Pachyseris speciosa | reverse complement strand
CTTGGTGTAGGTCGTGAATTGTGTCGAGATAAGACGATGCTACACAATGCACCGGTTTGTCAGACCAGGCAGGAAGAATGCATAGTATCGTGGGAAACGTACTGAGGCAATTTTCCTCGCATGCGCACCTGTTTTTGTGCAGTGCCAAGATGGCCAGTTGCGTGGGTTGATAAAACAACCGAGCAGTTGGACGCAAAAATCGATACCCATTCGCCAATGCCACCAGGGCTGTATCCCCCAAACAGTTTCCATTGCCAATGGACCGGGCACTAGGTGCGGTCATCATTGCCCTCCGTCTGACAGGGAACGACTGGAAACAAATCGTCAAAGGGGTATACAGCATGCACGTCAAGTCGACCAGTCTCATAATCCATGTTTCTGGCCATAGCGCCTTGACGAGTAATGCATGGACAGCTAGACGCATTGCAGGGCATCAGCGATTGACAAAAACAGCTAGACATGTCCCCCACTTCCACCTTGGTATGATTTGAATGGCAAGCCATCCAGGCAGGAGGCGGAGATGATGGACACACGCAAGACATATTCCCCTTTGTGTCCAGGATGCCATAGTCTTGATTGCATTCTATGCAACACTTTGTCGTACCTATCCGCGTGGCAGGGGCATAGGTCCCATTCTGGTCCAATGTTACAGGCACGCACTACGGCTTGTCCTGTACAGATTTGGCAAACCGCTGAGTACACCCTCCACCCTATAGCTCGCATCCTTTGTCGAGCCACGTATCCGATCTGTTGCTGGGCCCAGTGTTGAGTTGACATTGTCTCAAGTCTATGGCAGTGTGATTCACGGGACATAGAGTCTCACCACAGTTTAGGTATTAGAACAGACCTGATTGTCCTAGACATCCATACGGGATCATGAACGAGTCTCGATAGTACACACCTAATCCAGCAGTCACCACCCACAAGGCAAAGGGCATCAACATTGTTCAGACAAGAGTGGCAAATGTACGCACTTGAGTTGCTACATGTACAACATCTTGTAGGCTGATGTCGGCTGGAAAATAATTTGATTTGATTTGGCTTCGAATTAGTTCCCGATTGGTATGGTCTTTCTGTGCCAACCATGTTTCATCTTGGCTTTTTAAAAGTCTCCCTGCAGCATGCCTAGCCTTTTTGTTCATGTGTCGAAAGGTGTCAAAGAAGTGTTTGCGATGAGCCGCATGCGCCAGATCCTTTAGGGTCGGAATGGTAGTGTTGATGAGCCTGAGAGCATCCTCAGGAGTTAGGTTCATGTTGTGCGTTTTTCCGAGTCGCAAATTGTGATAACACTGCATATCACCTAATTTGGCGCTCTGTCCGTGGGATTGACCCAAAATAAGACCTGTCGGTATCCCCTTGTTCGCGCAATACGTGCAGGACTTCCCGTTGCATTACCAGGTCCTTATTCAAAGACATGACGAATCGCAGTCAATATGGATGATTTCAGGAGATTAGTAAGAGGCATCAAACGCTCTATGCAGCGATCAGTAGGCAACCTCAATCCTCAAATTCTTGTCCGCTATGTCACGGATGCACATCATGGTCGTACATGGCGATGACGTGTTCGATGGCCTTTGCACGTTGGAACAACGCGACATGAAAGGGATGGAACAGGCCATTCGTCTGCAAGAAGATTCTTCTCACTATATACCCATTCGAGTATGCACTTTTGGAGAGTAGGCATTCACACTCGTGGTCCTTGAATGGCCTTTGCATCCTTCGGAAAAAACGACCTCCTCGCTTCTTGTGGGCCTTCAGACCGTACTAACAGGAGCCATCCGTGACAAACAGCAGATAGACAGTCTTACCTGATCGACAATGAACTTGCGATTTTGCATGATCTCAATTTTAGGTCATGCTTCGTAAAGATCTTTGAGGCACTAGAACGCCTAGGACATCGCCCTCGTGTTATCGTGCAACAGTGTCACGAGGACCCCTCAGAAACTGTGCCGTTGCCCTTTGACGCTGAATACTTTGGAAGCAATTTTTTTTACGTGACTCTCCTTGCATCACTTGCTGGCCAAAAAATGAAACGAGCCTGGCAAGATGATCAGGCCTTGGCAGATGACATTGCTGAGGCCATGCGTGTCGCTAAATCATTTGACTCTAAAGATGATTCTTTTTCGAAAAACTGTTGAAGACCACCAAGGAACATTGAATGAACGAGAGGTCACCGATGACGGTGACAACGAGGACCAAGAAATGACTGCCAAATACGTAAAGAAACACTTTGATCAGCTGTATGTTCAAAAGGTAATGGGGTGGATAGAGGATGGCAAGAACATGTTCGTCACTGGCTCCCCTGGTTGTGGCAAGTCGATGTGTGTCAAGAAGTTAATTAGCCAACTGTATCGCAAGGGAGTGTGATTGGTCGTCACAGGGTCAACTAGTACGGCTGCCGCCAATCTCGGGGATATTTCTCTAAGCGAACTCTCTTGAGCAGTGGAAAATGATATATTTCCAATCGAGATGACGGCAATCCTTGCCCCTTGCACCATTT
>JAEMWC010000053.1:1095000-1167500 GCA_016490735.1 Pachyseris speciosa | reverse complement strand
TCTGTCTTGACAGACTCGTGAAGACGATCAGTGTATGGAAGCCGCTGCCCACACCGTGGAGATACGGCTTCAGAGCATTGACACGCTATATCCAAGCTTTTTTTTTGCACATGGTGGAGGTGTACAACAAAGAAACAAGCGATGAGTTCAGATCGTGTATTCACCCCGATCAGAATCTTCGGTACCCGAGAGTTACAAAATGGCTTAAAGAAAGAAAAACGAGGAGACACCTTTGTCAAGGAAATGTTGATGCAGTGGTCATCCAGTGAAAAGGCATTATTCACATCTCGTTGGTTCGCTGCTGGATGATGACGGGGGTCCTGGGTGAAGGGAGAGTGAAGTGGTGGAACGCGGCGGGTACGATCCTATCGACTACAAAGACAAGAAACCGCAAAGTGGCTGCATGTGCTTTGAAGATGTTTATTGGCAAAGCTCTGGAGGAGGATAAAACGTCGAAGGAATGGCGTTTTTGGGAATGGCCCTTTGACTACGGAAGTCAAAAGGAAGCTTGGCTCAAGACGTTGACGTCCTATGGTCTTGGGCCACCGAGTCCTGAAACCGATATGGAGCCAAGTCGTGCACCTTGGTCGACTGACACAAATGGACCAACAGGATGACACACCAACGGCTAACAGCCCAGCTAGCGAGAAGCCAACCGCGACTAGAGTCATGGAATGAGACTCAGACTTTGTCGATAGGGGACATGTCGGACGTGTCAGAGAAGAGCCAATGGCTTGATGCAATCTCATCAAACCCCGGCATCCATGTATTGCCAGAGGTCAATCGTAGGCCTAACCGTCGTGGTGTCGGTTAATGTGGGACGGTCCAGTCCAGCAATTGGGTTCGTAATACCACCACAGATATGGCGTTGAATTCGACCATCGTCAGTTAGTTGACCTGCGACGAGAAGAGCAACAAATGGCATCCCTTCGATGTCCTCCTTTAGTTCGGTAAACGACGGCCCATCTAACTGCAATGTTTTGTCCCAGGTCAGCGGTGATACAAGCATGGCAACAGAAGCGTGTTGGGCTCGAAAGGTCAAATTGCGCAGCATCGTGTCAGAGTCGAGATGTGACATTCGAGGACGGAGTACCAGGGCAGCGGTGATATCGGCTGTCCAACGGTCGTTGGCTCCTGTGATATCAACCATGGCACTGACGCATTCACCGTGATCAAGGATTGTGTCTTTGACGTAGAGTTGATTGGCAGATGAAACAAAACAGGGCGCAGCGCGTGGGTCCATCTGGGCCCACCATCACGGGAGTGCAAGTCTTTTTGAAGGATCAGTCCTTTGAGGCAATACAGACAAAGCATGACTCGACTCGCTTTTAATCGGAAGCGACTGAGTGACGATGGCCTCTAGATTGCTGTTGGGCACGAGACGGGGTTCTGGTGGGGAATCTGTGTGACGATACGTCGTCGGGTGCAACCCAAAGGCTCATTGATGTTGAGCTCGAATCGAGAATGGACCACATCTGTGGCGTGGATGGCGCACAAGTTTGCCTTGCATTTAAACGTTTGTGATTGGACTTGTATCACTATCGACATAACAACGACAATTATGGGCCAGCCTATCGACATGATTCAATGTTTCGATATGATGAATGACAAGTGTAATAATAGTAATAACAGTAGCAACAATAAACGGTTTGATGATCATTTGTCTTTTATCTGATGTCTCTATGGTTTAGTACAGGTTACGTTAAAGTGAAGAGTTTGATCACATGGTTTTTTACTATTCGAGCTGGGTTGTCGCAGTCATTTAGGTTTCAAAGCTCCCCATTCTTCATTCTCACATAGTCACCTCCGCATGCCCAAGATCAGCAGGACGCCGAACAGTGCACTGTTGCTGGTAGACACGAATAAGCAGAGTTGATACAACAACACAACAACAAGGTTTATTTGAACTGTAAAATTAAATTAAATACAAATTAAACAGGAAAGAAATTAAAAATACATACAGTTGCTGGTCACCCAAAATAACTAAAAAGCTAAACTAGTTGGGTGACCACCATATATTAATTGAAAAATAAGTATGAGGCCAGAAAAGAGGCATTTTACAATTTTACATATTAAACTTATTAGGAAATAAATTACAGAACAAATAATTCTTAAAATAAAGTGAAAATAAAAAACTAAATAACAGAAACACCAAACAGCAATTAGTAGTAGAACTTAATACAGATTAATGAAATGCATGCATAATTCTCTTTTGAATGAATAGGGAGTTAGAATCTTAAACCTCTCATCCGTTTTTATTCCATAATGTAGGTCCATTGTATCGAATATTAAATTTACCATAGTTTGTTCGAAGTTTTGGAACATAAAATGTTGTCCTAGTTGCGAAGCGAGTGTTGATGTTATGCTTATCTGAAGTTTTAATAAAAAATGAATAAAAAATCTTTGGTAATTTGCCGATAAAGAATTGGTGTATGAAGTAAAGAGTTTGAAGTTTGATATGATCCTGAAGTTGATTGGGACAGTTCGCTTTCTGCATGCTTCCGACGTCGCCGTTTTCACCATCGTTACAACCTTTGTTTTCGTCTGTTGTGGTGGCGGTAGTTGTTGACACGATATATACCAGAATGAGGGGCGCTGTGGTGCTATGCTCACTCATTGGGAGGGCTTGTAACGCGGTGCTTGGAAGAGTGTGGGCTGCAGCCGAAAGAGTCCATTGGCGTCGAGGATATGACAACTGTTGCGTCGAACCCACCCATAGTTTGGGAATGCACGCATGCAGATCATTGGAATAGGGCCACAGAAGGGTAGACCAGATTTTGCCATGGTAACATACTTTCGAGGCCTTTTTGACACTTCGATTATTGACAAAGTGTTCAAACGATACCAGTCCTGGCAACATGCTACTGCCACTCACCTGGCATTCCACCACATCGAGCATTTCATAATCCAGCGGTATCCTGAACAAGGTGATATTTGGGATGATGCTCAACGGGACAACGATGACCATCACATTGCAGTCGACAAACATGCCATCATTTTTGGCCGATGCTCTGATGACAATGTCGTGAACGCCAACCGAGAGACGGGGTATAGTTACTCTGATGATCATGGCCCTCTTCCAATCCACATCCAACCTACGCCAAGTGATGGTCACATTTTTTACATTCACGAGGGTTCCTTCGTCGTCTTGATACACTTCAAAAACCGGCTGAAACTTGGGTACATCAGCAAGCCTCCGATGAACCGGATCACCAAAACCACACCGTACCATCACCGAGTCCCCTTTGCGCCACACCATAACTCTGTATGGTCGGGTTAAGGCCAATCAGGTTGGCCGATGTTGGCTCCAGGAAGGAAAACAAGGCAAATACAAGTAACAAAGCTATGTTTGCGTATCCCTACGCGACTACTACTCCACAAGCAGCAGGTCGTGACTAAAGAATTGTTAATGTCCCACCGAATAAATACAAAGCCACAGAAATGTCATTCAATTTATTTCTCATTTCAATTGACCCGCTTCGTACACGCGCCATTCTATTCTAGCTTATCATTCTGAACACCTCTTAATGTGATCCTCCATCAAATAAACGGGAATATTCTTGTTGCAGTCTGGGCACTCTAGCAGGTTCCACGGGCTACCGGGTAGATTCGTGGATTCGGATTCGTGGTGCTTCATCCACGAAAGGGTCTTCCGGTTCTCTATCTTTGTTGGATGGCGAGTGAATGTTCCCGATTTTCTGCCGCAGGGTGCGATAATCCATTTGGAGTTGGTTCTGTTCTTCTCTGAGCTTATCTCGATCTCGCAGCACCTTGCGCTTTTCTTCTCTCTCCTTTATAAAATCATCCTCGTAACCTCGAAGCGCTGCCTGCATCAGCTCGTTTTCAATCTTCACCTTGTTGAAGCAGTCGGCCAGATCTTCCCGCTCTCTGGTAACGGTATCGATGCTCTTGTGCAATTCATCGAGTTGACCCCGTAGGCGATCTCCGTCTTGCTTCGTGTCCCGTAATTCCGCCATCAGTTTCTCTATTTCCCCCTCGAGTTCCTGGGTTTTTTTTACCCTCCTCGTCCCATGCTTTGTCCAACATTTCTCTGAGGTCAGACTGTTTCTGGGCACCATCACCAAGCATCTTCATCTCACGCATTGTCACGATGTTTTCATCTTGCAGGGTCTCCAGTTTCTTTTTGAGGCTCTCGTATTCAGTGACAATCGCTTCGCGAAACACTTGCTTGATGTTGAGGTTCCTTTCTGCCTTTCGGGCTTGCTCGGTCAGGCGCACAACCTGTTCCCTCAGCGCCTCTGTGTTTGGGTCTTCAATGGCAGCCAATAACGCCTTCATTTCGTCAAGCTGCTTCTGTTTCCCGTCTCGTTCGTCCCTCAGCTATGCAATGATCAGATCAGCTCCGTGCAAACCATTTCTTGATGTGTGATCAAATGCCTGTCTTTAAATAATGCATATTAGTAGGCCAGGTTACCAATGTTTGTCTGCGACCACGCAATAGAGGCAACGTCATTACGGAATGACGTCGTAGTGCCCACCTGATGGGAGTCATTGGTGACGTGGGTTCATCGACACTTCGCACAAGCCCTGACGTGAAAATATCAAAACATGTATGACGTCACTTCCAAAAATAAACCCACCCTTACCGTGTCACACGTGACGATGGTGTGTTTGTATCCCGGGAAGGGTGGGTATGTAAGTAAATTGGCACGTGATGACTTTTCGGGGCAGATAATAGCTTGGAGGGGTGGGTAAATGGTAACAATGTTATTGGCCAATCACAGATCCGCTTTTTGTCACGTGACGTTCGAACCACGACCATGTGAATGTGATTGACGAGGCCTATCGACCAGTCAGGTGGAGGGTTTAGTGGGTATGAGCATCATGCTAAAGAGAGAGAGAGACAGACAGAGATTAAAACACGTTTGCCAGCCAGAAGGCTGGATTACAGATGATTTACAAAAATATAGCAATGGCAAATTCACATGCTGATATGAACAGGTGTCAATTTACTTCTGGAGTGTCAAAATACTTTTGGAGCACAGGATAATATCTGTACTATATGCTATTGTACGGTTATTATACGTACTATTGGCGTTTAACCAGTATAATAACCATACAATGTAGTGTTCTACGGTTATTATACTGGAAACTTGCCACTTATGGTTATTATATGTGCAAGGTACGATTAATAACCGTAGAAATCAAGGTTATTAATCGTATGTGGCGTCATGTCAGGTTATTATTCGTACGTTCACTTAAGTTTGACATGAGGAAATTTTCGATCTCCAGCCGCCATTACGGAAAAAATTTTAGAGGGTCAAATCTCCAATGCTGTTCGACATTTCGTTCCGAAATGTAATTTCCTGAAGTTATTTCTCCTAAAACTTTTAATTAAGCGAATCCATGACAGAAATGTTTACCTCATAAAAGCGCTATTTTGAAAAGTTTGCTAGTCGCAACGATCAATGCGAAGCCATACCGAAGCGATTGAGTTCGATGTCTGCGTTCTATATTTTTATTTCAAGGTGACGCTTATTACACGTTGAAAAATTGCCACCAACTGTACTGTGAGGCAGAATTACATAAGGGCCGTAGACTAACTGTTTTCATGTAACTTCAAGCCGATATCTGTTGTAAATTGCTAAAAACCACTGATGAGCTGACATGAAAGAATCCATCACCCGACAGTCTGTTCAATATTTTATCGCAAGGTTTTGGCAAAATATTGCAAAAATACCACTAAAAAAGGCAGCTTCTCTTGGAAAAACAGAATCGTGTAGCGTCGCTAAGTTCTCTTTCCTTTGCAATAGAGGGTGCTTTTGCCGCGAAATGGCATTTAAGATCATACATTTCTTCACTGCAGAATACCGAAAAGCACACAGCAATCAACAATTCGTGCAATATTTGAACGCAAAATTATTTGAGAAAACTCCCTCGGGTTTACACGAATAAAGGTTTTAATCCGTTCATTTTAAAACATGGACTGTATTGATTGAGAATTGATTGAATGACGAATTTATTACTGTTAAAGTTCAACAACCAACAAGACAAATTTAACACGAAATATGAAATCCAACACGTCACGGACGACTTGCTTCGAGCTAAACTTTTCGGCGCGGACAAAAATTATACGCTACAAAGCTCATGCAATAACAAATCGCTTTCTTTTAAATATCTTCAAAGCGCATGCAGACTGAGTAATTTCTAGTAGTTCTTATGGCAAAACAAGGCTGAACACAAAAAGGCGCGCGCTAAAGAACGCATCGTGCGAAAATCATGACTGATGAGAAGCCAGTTCATAGTTGAAGAAAGGCCTCTCCGAAGGAAGTGACGTATAGCCAATCATGAAAAATGCATCAGGGAAATTCTTTTCTGCATTTTCCTGCGGTACTCCTGCAGTGCTGTCTTACGCAAAAAGTGTCACGCAACGAGCAATCACCGCACGTGTGACCTTGTTCCATAGATCAATCCGGAAAAGCACCCTACTCAAATACGCTTAACTGAATGGATTTTTGTCTTATTTGACTCTCACGTACCTGTGATAATAAAAGGAACCTCTTCACTGTTAGAAATCCAGAGGTTTACTCTGAAAGAGTTTGTGATATTTCATTAAAAAAAAATCTTTGGAATCACAGTGCCAGTCCGGCTATGAAAAATTTAGCAGGGCATGTGAAGGGTTTGGGGGTATTTCTTTTTAAAGGCAAATGCAACTTCAGTTAAGAAATCCATTGCTCTGATATGCGGAAGAGTCACGTAATCGGCAAAGAAAAGTTTTTACGGGCAAGCCTGTTCTATTTTTGTGTCTACTGCGCATGCGCAGGTAGACACTAAGACGGAAAAAAAAGTTTGTTAACCTGTCGATATGCAATCGCTAATCAATAAGTGATCTGTGATACCGAGGAGGGTCGGTCAAGCCAATTCCGACCAATCACGTGTGAAATCACAACGAGCGATCCACGTGTGCTAATCCGTGTTGCCAAGGATTTGGTAAGGCGTTTAATTTCGACCAATCACAAGCGAAATCGCACGAAGGACATCACGTGCGTTACAGTGTGATTTCACCAAGGTCTATTTCGTACGTGTTTTCTACAGGGTGTTCACTGGCTCACTGCAGAGTGCTTGGTTTTCCGGTAAGTTTTGTTCTCTAAACTTCTGCTCTAAGCTGAAGGAACAATTCTTGGACATTCTGGATTGATACTTGTTTTACGGGCCGTTGGAAATCGTTGCAAAATGACTCTCCTTCACACTGCACCAATGATGATTTGTGCAGTTCCTCGCGTTTGGCGAAAGTGTCAAAATCGAAATCTTTGCTTGTTGTTTGCAAAAATCGACCCACTTTGGTCACAAAGTCAGCCTGAACTATCACGGTTACAAGATCAGAATACTAAAATGAGCTTTCCATTCAAGCGATTCACAAGAATGCCATTCACCACGTGCATGTGTACCTTTCCAGAATTAGGTTTACATTGTGCTTTCTCCAGCTTGAGCAGAACTTTGAAACTTGGCTTACTGTCAAATTTATCATGGTTAAGTAAGTCACTTTACAATTTATTTTTGTATAAAAAATCTTATCCAGTCCTTGGGAAGTTGGGCTCAAAATGTGGTTGTTCTACGTAGTGTTAAAGTGAAATCTTGTTCAGTTATGGAATTGCAATATTATTAATGGTGAGCTTATGCACCGGTATGTTTCGTTTGTCTCAGAGCAGCTTGTTTTCAAACAATTTATTTTCAGGGCAACATCTATACTATCAGTCTCTTGTGTACTTTCGGGTTGTGGGAAATCATGCTCAACGTGTGAAATATTTAGATCGAGTCGATGTAAATATCGATTGCAGAACAACAGTAAGAAGCAAGGAAAGATACTACCAAGTTCGTAAATCCAGGGACAGGGAACCTTCTAGGATTAATGAAAGGAAAATTTTCAAGTTCATGAAAAAAACAACCGGTAGAAAAAGAATGAAATTAGCTCTACGAAATTTCACTCCCCCATCATCTAGATTAACAAGCATAGCAGTTCATTACAAAATGTGGTATGTGATACACCATTGTAGAAATGACTCTTTCTTCAGTTCGTTTTTTTGCAGAGGCCTCAAAAACACAAGATCCAGTCACTTAGAACTTCAGACAATAAACTCTTCGATGACAAAAAAAATTCAAAACACTTCATCTGATCACACTTGTCACCAGGCATGTAGGATTTTAAACTTGGATCTTACTTTTTCACCAAATAAAATAAATAATTATTGTTTCTCTACAGAAAATAATGTACATGTCAAATCAAATTCTAGACATCTTGGACGGTGTAAATATTTTTGTGCTGCAAGGAGAAAACTCTTATTGTCTGGTGATATTGAGTTGAATCCAGGACCTTCAGAATATCTTGTATTAACTCAGAGATTAAGCAATCTTGGCTTAAGGCCGCTAGATGTCTGTTCAAAATCTGTTTTCTCAATGCACGATCCCTTCATAAACACATTGAAGATGTACGCCAAGACCACAATTTCAAAAATGCAGATTTGCTAATCTTTGCAGAAACTTGGTTTTCCTCACTTGACAATGATAGCATGTATAATATCGAAGGATTCACTTTGTTTAGGAATGATAACCACAATTTAAATTTAAGGCCCTATGGTGGTACTGCAATTTACAGTCAGCATTCCTTTGTTTCTAGCTTTCCTTTAAAATGTAATATTAATGGGATTGAGATAACTACTGTGAGACTATCCACCCTGCTAAACGTAACAGTTATAGCAATCTACCACTCACCAAAAATCTCTGTAAGACTTCCGTGTTCCTCGCTTATCGAGATATTACAAAATATGTCATTCCAATACAGAGTTATCATTGGAGATTTTAATGTCAACTGGATGAATGAAGTAGAAAGAAGGCCTCTTTACAATCTGTTTACACAACGAAATTACAAACAACTCATTTCACAGTATACAACTGACAACAAAACAATCATTGACCATATATATACAAACATCCTAGATTTTTATGTTTCTTCAGGAATCTTGGAAACATATTTTACTGATCACAAGGCCATTTGGTTGTCCCTTCCATTTCAAATTAATTGATCCACATTCCCTTTCAATCCAAAACTCAACTTGGAAATTTGTTTCTAGGTCAGTATTTATACATCACTACAAAACTAATTTAATCAAACCTACATACAAAATGTTCCTAAATCTAGTGATGCAAATTATTCCACAACTCTGTGAGCTAAAATAACAAGTGTTTATTACATGTGCTGTAGATTAATTTTGTACTATTAATATTTTTAACTTACCTATGTACAGTTAGGTAAGTATTTTGTCTTTATTTCTTATTGAAACTATTTCCATTCTACAATGTTAACATCTCTCTCATTTCTTTCTAGCCATGACAACAAATCACAAGCGCAAAGAAAGTGACACTGGCTTCATTCATGATGTAACGTTGATGCAAAAATCAAAGAAAGGAAGAAATTACTACAACTTCACATTACAAACTTCACCTACTAAATACAAAAGAGTAGTTGGTTTTGACCATAAATCCCATCAGATTGCAAAACACATGCAAACCACAGGTAGCACAACAAAGATACTTGGTGCAAGAGAGGAAAATGAACAACTGTTCATTAATCAAGGAACAACAATTCTAGAGGCAAATTCATCTGACATAGACTTCCCTAGCCAGAAACCAACAGCTGTCACTGACTGGAAGTCAAATGATCAAGCATCAGACATAACACTTGACCAAATCAAAAGTTTAACTAGAAACCAACGTGTGAATGTAAAAGGTGTATTAACACTTGGAGAGTTGCCACCAAAAGAAGTACAGAAAAGAAACGGAGAAATTGGCCATGTCAAAGAGGACTGTGTGATTGAAGATGGCAAAGGAACTTCAACTATACACATATGGGATGACCTTATAAAAACACTCAAGAATGGCAAAAGCTACCATGTTAAAAACCTCAGCGTCAAAAATTACTCGGGTAACACATTGTTAGGCACAACTCCCAGCACTTTATTTGAAGATGGAGATGCCACAATTTCCCTTGACAAAGTCAAAGGACCAGAACTTCTGGCCAATGCAGAGAAAAACGTCTCTGTGACTGAATTCAAATTCGTTGATAAGCTAAACATATACATTATCTGCCAAATAAAAACATGCAACAAAAAAATGCCACATATGCCGGGAAAAAACATTGTGCAGTGTCCACATTGTGGTGCTTCACAGAAACTAAAGAATGCAACAAAGAATATTACTGCAAGACTGTGTGCTGACTTAAATGGGCAAGAGGTTTGGTTTACAGCTTTTACAGACACAACTAAAGCATTTTTAAGCAAGAAGAACTTAACTAAAGCTGCTAAGTCAGATGAAATCAGTGAAGCTCTTCTAGATCTTGAAGACATTAACTTCACATATGACTCTACATCAAACTTCATCACTAAAGTTGCAGAGTAATTGTCAGAAATAAGAAGCATTTCCAAACCCTTTCTAGTTGTTGATGTTGGTAATTACACCAATGAACAGACACTATTGTTCTGTTGTTGTTATTGTAAAACAAATTTATTTCTTCTTTACCATAATTTTATTATTTAACAGTTTAGATGTTCCAGTTCCTTGACAAAATCAAAGGACCAGATTTATTTTAGGATAAAATGAATCAACACAAAACACATTTCCAAACCTTTTCTAGTTGTTGATGTTGCTAATTATGCCACTGAACAAAGACACTATTGTTCTGTTGTTGTTATTGTAAAACACATTTCTTTCTTCCTTACCATAAATATATTATTTAACAGTTTAGATGTTCCAGTTCATTGACAAAATCAAAGGACCTAATTTATTTTAAGATAAAATGAATCAACACAAAACACATTTCCAAACCTTTTCTAGTTGTTGATGTTGGTAATTATGCCACTGAATAAGGACACTATTGTTCTGTTGTTGTTATTGTAAAACACATTTATTTCTTCCTTACGCATATTATTCAACAATTTACTTTGCTCATAGAAGATGATGTTGCAGTTCCTTGACAAAATCAAAGGACCAGATTTACTTTAAGATTATTGCAGTTTCCCAAACATAAGAGCAGTAGACACATGTACGCATTGCGTACCTATTTTTTATTCAGAACGACTAGTAAGCTGCTTCGTCTTTTTGCGCGCGGGTGTCTTTCGAACGACGCCGTGAGTTTCCGTCGTTTTAATAACCCGATACCTACAGCCTCTTATTATGAATCAAAAATTTATCTAAACAAGCTTAATCAGATATCAACTCCACAAAATGTTGTCAGTACTAAGTCATTTGAAAATTGAAAAAAGAAAGTTTGGTTTAATGTGTCATGAGATGCAAAAAAAAAACGTTCGTTTCTAATAAGCTAACGGCCCAAGGCACAAAATTATTAATAATGGATTTTCCTAAACAGTAGCTCTAACCATGTTTACGAAATTAGTGCATCTGAACTCAAAAGGTTTCTTACTTTACGATAACAGTAAATCGTTCCAAAAATTTGAAATGAGGTCACCTTGACACAAACTGGTTTGTGAGAACGGTCTTTGCAATCGCCAGGATACGTGTCCACCGAACAAGGAAAATGTCCCAAACTCTATTGATACTGTTAGCTCGCTTCTAACAGTCCTTGATATTTAAACCATGATCTTAAGTCCTCTGCTGCAGTCGTCATGTCCAATTAAGAGCAACTTCACTTAGGCAGTGGGTGAGAACCGGCACATGAGTAAGAAATCACCAATACTGATATTGCTACCCAGAAATAGCCTATTGTATGGCGAGTGTTGTGGTGTATATTTTTTTCCTCAAGACTTTTTTTTCCCTTAAAATTACAAAATATGGAATGCCACTCACATCGGCACAAAGTCCATGTTATCAACACGCATTTTAGGTTGAATAAATTCCTACCTCACACGTTCGGAACAACACATTTGAGAAAAATAAGTTCAGATCTGCAGAAAGATCATGTCTACGAGTATTTTAAGCCCAAAGATCACATTTTTAGTGCAAAAAGAAGGTTCTGAGAATTAAGTAAAGATTGCCCATATTTCGATGCTTGAAAATTTCAGTTTAAGACTCTTTTTGAAGATCTCTGTTCGATATCCGGTATAACTCTGATTTCCACGGAAAAACAGGTATGGTTTCTAAAAGTGATGGTCTTTAAAAGAATACTAAGATTTCTTTGGTACTTTTATTTAATCAAGAGAAATAACACGAAAAAGTTCCGTAAAATCGTGATAATAACGCGCGACAAACAGGCAGCTGTCGAATCCTTCATCAGCTACTACTCCAACATAAAACTTTCAATTGGCCGGAAATCTCGATTAAAGACTCTAGAATAAGCTCACCTTTCAATTCAAGTGGATGATGATTGATAACTGGGATATTTCTTTCAGCATGGTAACCTTGAAATCTGTCATCAACCAAGTGAAATGACCCAGATCGATACAGGTCATCAACGACTTTTCTCACAGATCGCTACCGGTCATCAACGACTTTTCTCACTTGTTTCAGTTCGATTCTTCATCTCGCCTAAAAATCAATTGTCCAGTTGCCCAACTAAGAGACAATTGCCATTTTCTTTAACGAAAGCCCCAACTTTGGTCAACTTTCCACAAGAAGGTTTTCTTGTGTTTGTCACGCAATCTACGTGGTATATACTAGCTCATACCCCGCATGGTATTGTCACGCAGTCTCTTGAACCGTCCAACAGTCATTGTTTGTTTGTCTAACTAACCCTACAAAGTAACTTATTTATTTTCTTTCCATACGTTTTTCCTTTCAGCACTTGAGAGATATTCTTATTTAATGGATCGTTGGAGCAAAAGATTGCAAACAAAGCAACACGTCTCTTATCCAACTACATTAAATATAACAGTCTAAATAGCTGGTAATTGTTTCATGTCATGCCCTCAGAAACCCATGACTAGGAGCGACCAACTCCCACACAAGGACTATGTCACAGCATTCTATTGTTAGGCTAACAGAGGCAGTTCCGGTTCGGTGACGCTATGATGTCAAGTTATTTTCTCGTGTTTGGTCATCGGGCTCCTCATTCATTCGTGGGCTGTTTACATCGCATTGTGATGTCACTGGTGTCAATATGAAAAGCAATGCAAATTTCATTTAACAAATTAACCAATAATTTGTTAAGACTGCGGTTTGAGCACATATCACACAGGTTGTAGGTGTCAAAACTGATGGGGTGTATGAGTCCAACCCTTGTGAAGCCATAGATGTAAGTTCTTCCAGTTGAGCTTCGCTTGACGCACCCTCAATGTCATCAATATCAAGCAGATTGTCATCATCCTCGCCTTGCAATCTTTTTTTTGATGCGAGATGCGAAAAAAACTCAGCAATCTGTGACTGTGATAGATACTCTTCACTAGTAAAGAGGGGATTGCCACTTGTATCTTTGGCTCTCATCATAGCTCGTGCCACAGATACAGGATCAGCTTTCTGACCAGATTGTTTGCCCATGCAATGTAAATTTGGTTGTAAGATAACTTTTTTGACTGGCCGTAAACCTAACCCGAGAAGCTCCAGACTTGAGAGCCCATCCCATTGACAAAGTGGAACTGCAATGTGGACCAGCTTGTTTTGAGGCAGAACTGAGGTGTGGAATCCCTGCAGCCTGTCCCTTGAGAGATTCTGAATAGGCAATTGCTGCTTGGTCTAAGAGTGTTTCGCGTTCAAGTACTCTTAGATGTTTGCCACAGTCTAGATGCCTCTGCAATGAAGAATGTCTTAGAAAGGTCTTCACGCATCCTTCATCAGGGCAAGTGAAGATTGTGTCTGTAGCGTCTTCTTCTGCAGCTGACTCACAGTCTTCATTTGGCTGTTTTTCCGATTTCTCCCCTCTTTTTTCTGTCGGTCTTGCTTTGACAGATGCAAAGCTATTGGGGTGAGCTGAAGTGATAACAACAGTTGGGATCTCTGAAGAAGGAGGAGACTGCAGTTTGTTGACTGGAATCAATTTCCCAGGGCCAATGCCATATGCTTTCCAGACGCGAATCCCATCATTCCCATACTCCATGTTGTTAAGGAAACTGATGCCATCGATCTTTAATAGTGGCAATTTGGATGGTGTCAAAGGTTCACATAGGGAAACAGCAGCTGCAGGAACTCCACCTGATGACAGAATTGCATCCTTCATTTGGACTGGTGTTTCCACATCATTCCCAGAATTTAGGTGAATTCTTATGTGTGACTTTATTGTTGCGGCTTTTCTGTCACAGCATCCTTTTCCACCTTGTGGGTCAGAAAAGTCAAGACGTTTAATTGTGACATCATCGAGCTTGCCTAGGATCCTAGCGCAGGTGATGGTTGCCCCAGAGTGATAGCAGCCTGCATTATCTTGGCAGTAATATACAGATGTCAGCGTAGGCATAATGATCTTTAGCTGTTTGACAACATCTGCCATGACTGCAATCACAGTGGGACTATCCTGGCTACATGATGGAAAGATGTGAACAAAAGTGAGCATCTCATATTCAGAACCTTTCTTCCTGGTAGCAACAGTAATGTGCCATGTGACACCACGTTTCCCAAACCAATCTTTTTGGCTCTCTCTGTATTTTCTGGGCAAGAACTTCATGGCCCAGTCCTGTACTAGGAGAACAGATGACTCATCGAGCGACTCTATGACATCCACACGGGCAGCATCTTGGTTTACGGAACGTAATAGGTGTGATTTCCAAGCTAAAATAGCATTTTTTGCTTGTTTCACCTTAAAAGTAAGCTCTTCTTTTGACCCTTGAGATAAGGTGTCACTTTGTGCAGCGAGCCCAGCCTCAATTTCGTGGAGCAGTAATCGAAACATGTCACATCGGTCACACACGTCAGTATGCTTGTGATCGCAAGGGGACTGATACGCTGAGTCATTTGGATCACTGAGCGCATAGCTTGTACAGTGGTCTGCCACAGTCGAACTCTTGGAAACATGTACCTGTTTTGAAATAAGCAAAGATTGAAATTACCATCGACACCAGGGAAAACGTTTAGGTGTGCATGAATTTTATCACGTTCACAGAAAAGAATTGAAGAGAGTTTCACTGTGAAAAGAAATGTTTGTTTTCCCTGAGTATTAAAAAAAATTCGCCGGTATAATCTGTCGAGTCGTGAATGAAAACTTATTTAAGTGTAATGCTGTAGAGTGCATTTACATGCGTTTTTATCCCCTGCTACCTCAGCCCTGCTCCAGTGAGGTTTGGAGGCCCATTATTTATGTGGCTGTTCTTGTGTGGATACCAAATGCACACTCGTTTATTGTACCTTATAATCGCTTTTCAGATATCGTTTGCTTTCACGAAGTCGCTGTTGTTGTGTCTTGACCCAACCCATTCCTTGTCCAGCATCTCCTAACGTCTCTGCAACTTCTGATTATTCATCAAATGCTTCCGCTCCTGATGAACTGACATAATCGAGTCCTTGGAGCGATTTTCTTACAGATGCGGCACAGGTCTTTAAAATGCGTAAAAGTGTAGTGCTTCCCAAGGGATTAAATCCTGACTCCTTGCAGTAAGAATCATACTGCTTAACTATTCTCTCAGGCAACAGTGTTCTTATAATGTTAGGAACGTTGATGGTTTCACTTGTTGACAAAGTTATAGTTCGCTCTCCAAAAGGCAGATCTTGCACAACATGATTACTTGTTATGAAGTCGATGAAATGGTCAATTTTGACGGTGGGAACTCTCATCCTCGGTAAGGGATCTAACTGTATAGGTGCTCCTCTCCCGTGTACAAGGCAATGTCGTTTAGCTTCAGTGTAGCGGTGTTTAGTCAAAGCTGGGATCCACCGTTGCAGTTGTTTGAATGAACTTTTGTCAGCCATGACTGAAAGGATCTGTCTTCTAGTTTCCCAGGAACCAGCAGCATTATAACACTCAGTGAGTGCATCCATCAGTGTTTCATCTAATGTTGAACGTTTGCCGGAATCTTCATCACTGCATAAAGTGCTTCGAATAGTTCTGGAAGAAGAAACCCCTTGACATAGGAATGCAGAATCATCAGGTGCAATATCCTTCACAACAGCAGTTGCAGCTTGCCCAGCTTTGCAGATGTAGTATCTCTTGGTTCTTTCGCTAGCATTTTCCCATGGGATGGTCAATTGTGATCAAATGGGACTTTTGGAATGAGCTCATAAATATTTGTTTAGGGCTTCCATTGGTCGTCGTCGAGCTGAATCCTCTTCAGGGCTTCCTTCACCCGATGACTCACTTGCACTCTGAGGGAGATAGAAACTTCCTCCTGGGGTGACTGGAGTTGTAGGAGCACTTGTGGTCTACAAAATGTAAGAACGCTGAGACAAACGGCAGTGTCTGGCGATAATACATAAGATAGGGAGTGAAAGAGTGGGGTGTGGAAAAGGTACTCAGAAATTGTTCAAATTAACTTTGGAAATTGCGCTCTTTGTTGCCACCTTGGGGCTTATGCGGTTGTGGTTCTTGCTAGTGTGCCTTCCTTGTTGTGTGCATATAGTTTGATGCATGAAATTCATCATATATAGAGAGTTTGAAAACGTTTATTGGAACAAGACCAGAAACATAATGGTGCCATACTGCCAGTGTTTGGAAGTTTGCCCTAGATTCACATTAGTTCTCACCAAAGATTGCCTACCAAGGAAATGTTTTCAAAGCTGGCCGTGACGGTCTGGACGTCTTCGCTAAGTTCCTTCACAATGGAAAGATTCTGCATCGGGCTGCGGTTCTGCACTTAAGTGAGATCGACAACTGCAGCATATTCCTGGTGTGAAATACCATACAGGTCAAAAAGTGACTACCGACAAGCTTAAGCATAAAGCGGTTTTTTGTCACAGTTGGAATTTTTGCTTGCTTTAACGTTACCTTATTTGTATTGTTGAGTGCTTTTAGCCTGATTTAATTTAATCTAATGTAATCTAATTTGATCTAATTTAAGTTAGCCAAACCGAGACGATTTACCAGAAATGCAGTTGAAATTCTGACAGTCCATTGCCGGTTGTCATCCGTTGCTTAAAAACGCCTTTGCTCCCTTTTCTCCAAAAACACGCACGAAATTCCTAAACCGGAAAAGAAGAAAACTCCACATACATACCGGAGCCAGCTGGAATAAATTTTCCAGTATGATGAAGAATTGTCTTGGACAGGGCTTTGCGGATCCCACGGTCAGCCTTCCGAGGTTTACCAGCTTCACCATGCCTACAAAGCTTTGTTGGAACACGGCAACGCTGGGATCCTCTTCGCCATCCAATACCAAGAGAATATCGGTGAGCAGGACAAACAGTGAACTCAGTGATATCAGGCGGACTAGAGAAAATAGACGCATGTGCTAATATCAGTTCGATCTCAGACTCGACATCGCTAATCGCCACAGATTTCTTGTGTCCAGAAATATCTTTCTTGCATGATAGAAGTGGAATTACATTTGACTCTCCTTTATCTCGTCTGTCAAGGCCGCAATTTCCACCAACTAATTTGCTAAATGAGCACTTTATTTCCATGATTAAGATCGACCGTGCCAAGTTGCGTATCAAGGCCTCACGGAATGCTGCACGACTTCAACTCTGACCTCTTGTTTGAACTGTCAATCATCTGTATTCACATTTAACTATTTTTTGCATAAAACATGCAGTATCCTTGACTGAACAGTGTAAATTTATGTTTAGATGTATTATTAAAAATAGACAAAGGTGAAAAGGAAGGAAGCAAGAAAATCTTAAATTGTTTTGAAAAATAGTGATTTTGCTATTTTCGTAGACTATGTAGATTGGTGACAAACACAAATACTGTACATAATCAAATGCCAGTTAACCCTTCTCGTGGACAGTGAATCCTTCATAGTTGTCCAACTAAGAGGGACTTTCTTGCACAGAAATGAGTGATCATTTAGGGGAGATGAAGAATCGAACTGAAACAAGTGAGAAAAGTCGTTGATGACCTTTAGCGATCTGGGTCATTTCACTTGCTTGTTGACAGATTTCAAGGTTACCATGCTGAAAGAAATATCCCAGTTATCAGTCATCATCTACTTGAATTGAAAGGTGAACTTGTTCTAGAGTCTTTAATCGAGATTTCCGGCCAATTGAAAGTTTTATGTGAATGATATATGAAATAATTCATACATAAACTGCTGAAATGAAATCAAATGAAGAATGATCCTCGCAGTTGTGAACGCAATTTATGCAACTGTGAACAGAAGCCTGAAAAAAATTCAGGACTTCAACGGGGTTTGAACCCATGACCTCGCGATTACCGGTGCGATGCTCTAACCAACTGAGCTATGAAGCCACTGACGTTGGGTGCAGGTCAATTGTTGGTTCATATGTTCCCGTGAAAGAAATGAGTGTGGATGATATATGAAATAATTCATACATGAACTGCGGAAATGAAATCAAATTAAGAATGATCCTTGCAGTTGTGAACGCAATTTATGCAATTGCGAACAGAAGCCTGAAAAAAATTCAGGACTTCAACGGGGTTTGAACCCATGACCTCGCGATTACCGGTGCGATGCTCTAACCAACTGAGCTATGAAGCCACTGACGTTGGGAGCATGTCAATTGTTGGTTCATATGTTCCCGTGAAAGAAATGAGTGTGAATGATATTTTATGTTGGAGTAGTAGCCGATGAAGGATTCGACCGCTGCCTGTTTGTCGCGCGTTATTATCACGATTTTACAGAACTTTTTCGTGTTATTTCTCGTGATTAAATAAAAGTACCAAAGAAATTTTTGTATTCTTTTAAAGACCATCACTTTTAGAAACCATACCTGTTTTTTCATGGAAATCGGAGTTATACTGGATATCGAACAGAGATCTTCAAAAAGAGTCTTAAGGGGGCATTCTGGTACCTGGAATCAAAATATTAAAAACTCATTAAAAAAATAATCAAAAGGCCAAAAACACTGGAATTTTCACCAAAGAGGTATCTGGTCAAGCTTTCTTCAATGTTGGTCTTAACATGCTGACTTTGCATTTCTCTTGTTAATAATTAACCCTAAAAAGAGCATTATTATTTCAAGACTTGATTTACTGCCCCCTACTTTTTCCAAATGAAAATGTAATGAAACAAGCTCCTATTTAGCACATCAACTCAGTACAAAGAGGGCTACAACTTAATGGGATGTAATTTGGATACAGCGCATAATGTTGCCATAGCAACCAAATAAACCTTCAGTTTACGTTTTTATTTGTAAAAAAGGTTCTTTTCAATAAAATCCAATTTTGCCCCATTAAGTTGTAGTGCTCTATATGTTACATGTAAATACTTGATCCACATTTGACTGAAATACCTTAAATCTAAGTGGCAAAATAATAGGGGGAACAACTCGCAATAGCAAAAATTGCTATTTTTAAAAAAAATGCAGTTAAACATTTGCAAAAGTCTAAACATGATTAAAATGACTTTCTGAGTTTCTCAAATACGTTTTTTTCACAATTTCACCATAATACTGCATAACAACACTAATAAATTAAGTCAGGTAGCAGTTTTTAAAGACTTTTATGGCCTTTTCCTCTTTCTTGGAGGTGCATTCCTCATTCCAAGATCATTGAAGCCACCAGCCTCATACGTTACGCCTTCCCTGTTGGACCATAACTCTTCATCCCTTTGCCTCGCTTGCCTTCTGAGAACTCTATAATCCTTATATTGCTTGTCCACTCTCCTTTTTGCTTGTTTCACCCTGTCTGAGTCCCTTCTCTTAAATTCTCTTCTTGTATGGTCACCAACTGACAGTCCAGCCTTCAACATAATTTTGTTCTTCTTAGAAGCTCCGCCACTGAAGTGCAAGGCAGCAGAAGAAGCTGCCATTACAACCCTTTTCCTCCCATGCCATTTGCTCTTAGGGCATTTGTTCCATACTAAAGCATTAATAGATTCATTTGAATTTTGGGTGTATCCAGGAAAACACCTGGCAAGGAGAGCTGGGTCACTCAGACGGTCATAGATGGGTTCAAGTTGTTTCTTAAAGACGGGATCGAGATGGTGAGGCTTGTCTGGACAAGGTAGACCCTTTTTATACTTGCACCAAGAGTTGGATGGGCAAAACTGATGTCTCTCCTTTAATGGTATCTTCAAATAGAGATAAAGACCAGCTTTAATCTCAGTTCTCATGTTTGCCACAGCTCTGTCTCGTTCCTCAGTTGTTGTGATGTCCTTATTGACATTGTTGCGGACAGCTTTTCCATAATACTTTTTTAGTTTTTCAATTGATGTTTTAGTCAGCCTCCCATTTCTACCTTTTACAGGTTTGCCATCCTCCAGCTTTGTGTTTGACTTCTGGAAATCATATAGGGCTTTGCCAAGGCGTTTCTGGACATGCCCTATACAGTCCAATTTAATGACTCTATTGCAGTTAGTGGTTCCCTGAAGATGTCCCTCTTCCCATTCTTTGTATTCATTAGAAGCTTTCCATGAAATGTACTCTTTTGAGGTTGTATCAAGGGCCTCAAAATGATTGCAAGTGTCACATACTCCATATATGTTCCATATTGAAGAATATGACTTGGAATCTCCATCAGAGATCATCCACTTGTACCTTAGAAGATATTGCTCACTCCGTCCCCATAATCGTTTTGCACATTCCATTTCCATACTTGGACTGGAGCCACCATAGCTACCTTGGCACTCATGAGTCTGTGACCACTCCTGGAACTCCTCTTGTGAACAACTTGATTTCTTCTGATTGCATTGATTGCAGACTTTAGAAATGACTTCAAAGTCAATCACTTTTCCCAGAGGCTGCTGATATCACAAAGCTTACACAATGATTGGCGGAATAACCTCGCCTTGACCATGTGCCATCAAAACTGACTGGTATTTCAGCTACTGCAGTTTCATCACTGTCTTCTTCGTCCCTCTCCAGAAATGCAAGTTTTCTTGCTTCAGCCCTATTTTTGGCAAGTTCTTCCTGAATGACACTAGTGTGGGCATCTAGGAGAGCATTCTCATGTTTATACCATGTATCAACTGAGATAGTGAATGGCACGTCGTCTTCACCGATGAAAGTAACTCCTATTGTGGGTCGCTTTTCCTGGTTCTGACGCTTTAAAACATTACTCGAAGTGCCTCTAAAACCACTTTTTCGTTTTTTCGAAATATTTTGTCTTAAAACAGCTTGTTTGCTTCCTTGTTTTGGCATTGTTATTTGAAATACTGATTGTGAAATCAAGAGCTTACCCGGCGATAGCTTGAGGAACGTTTTTGCTTGGTAACCTAGCTTAGATCGTAAAGGGAAATGCGTGGAATGGACTCCGGTCAGACCTTGCGAAAGGAGTGGGTTTTGAAGAATAAACATACATTTTAGGCACGAAAATGGAAAAATTTTAATTCTGTTGCCAACAAAATAACAAGGCTCGGAAAAGTCTCATTTTTACTAACTCGCAAACTGAAACTGAAAGAAATGGAAACAATCCCGTAAACTACATAGATGTACCTTACTCTAGGAGCCAAAAAAACATTTCTGAAAAAATTTCGGATTTTTCCTAATTTTTGACCAGAATGCCCCCCAGTCTTGAACTGAAATTTTGAAGCATCGAAATATGGGCAATCTTTACTTAATTCTCAGAACTTTCTTTTTGCACTAAAAATGTGATCTTTGGGCTTGAAATACTCGTAGACATGATCTTTCTGCAGATCTGAACTTATTTTTCTCAAATGTGTTGTTCCGAATGTGTGAGGTAGGAATTTATTCAACCTAAAATGTGTGTTGATTACATGGACTTTGTGCCGATGTGAGTGGCATTCAATATTTTGTAATTTTAAGGGAAAAAAAAGAAGAAATACACCACAACACTCACCATACAATAGGCTATTTCTGGGTACCAATATTAGCATTGGTGATTTTTGACCCATGTGCCCGATTGCAAAGTAAATTCTCTCTTAAACTCTTACTTCTTGACTTGCCTGTTCTCTATTCTCGTGGCATTATTTAAGCTTAAGCATAATGATCCGCGGACAGATTCAAACAAACGTCTGTTCTTGTTTTCACAAAACTGCTTCTGGTATTACGAGACCGGGAATTAATGTGAAGATTTTTTTCGCTCCTCTTTGTTTTTGGCAGAATGTAAGCGAAACACGTGCAGTTCCTCCACTGACACTCGAAAGAATCTGCCGTGGTCCTTACTGCAGAGGTAATTCAAGATTTGCCCATCTGTCCTCCTTAAAAAACAAATACACTCTCCACTTAACAATCCGAGCGCACCTTCGTTGACCTTCATACAGCGGGAATATTACGATTAACATAAACTACGACATTTCTTACAACACTGCCTGGTTTTGGCAGATTCAGGCGCACCTTCGGTGGCCAATACAGGGCGTGTTGTCAAATCCTGTCAATCAAATTTTGCACGCGAAGGAATAAACCAACCACAGCATGCAGAACTTTGAACTCCCGTCAATCAAAAGTCTTTAAAGCATCCAAGGAGCTTGTTCGAGGAAGAAAGCGTTTGCTAGCCTGCCTGGCAAACGATAGAAAGGGAAAGGGAAAGTGCGTGCACTTGCGAAGCGAGGGGAACGCGAGGGATAGCACCTGCTACGCGGGCTAACAGTAGAGGCAGCGCAATCGTAGTATGTGTGATTGGAGGATATTTACGGGTAGTAGCGCTATACACCTAGCATGCTTGTAAGCAAAACAGTATTTATGTTGACTTTATGGTTTCGTCAGATGTTCAGCACATGTATAGGTACCACGCAGGCAGAGGGGCTGTGGGGGGCTTCCCCCCCCCCCCCAACTTTTTAACATTAAAAAGCACGTCTAGTTAAAAAATCGAAGTTACTTTTCTATTTAACATTTTATCGAAAACTGATTATTCTTGTGAAAGTATATAAGTATATATTCTTGTGAAAGTATATAAGTTTCACCGCAACATGTTAATATTAAATGCATTTCCAGCCATTTCAGAGGACTTAAATTTAAAAATTTTCCAGGGGATCATGTCCCCGGATCCCCCAAGTTGACTCACCCTGACGCGTTCGAAGTGAGCCTCCCCTCCCCAGTTGCAAACTTGCTGCACGGGACCCAGTCGTGACACATATGAACCGTTAATACTGTGGAGCGTGTTTCCACTCAAGGTGTACAGGAGAAAATAAACGCCTGAAAAATTAACTTTAGTAAATAGCAGAATTCACGGACTTAGGATTTTTCAAAATCCAAGTACATTATGAGTTGGCTTCTTATGAATTTTTGTTAGCATAGCATCAGGATGTTAAGTGGTCGTGAATTCACTGTTGAGTATTATAAGCACTTTGGAAATTTTAAAACACTCAAGAAGTGCAAGAAGCACTCGCCAACTGTTCATGCTTCATCTCTATTATGCACTTCTCTCATGCATGTTCTTGTTTGAGACTTAAATAATAAAAGTGATTATTATCATCATTATTATTATTATTATTATTATTATTATTATTATTAAAATTCCAGCTTGCATTCACTTTAGAAGTGACAATCAAAGAGTACAAAGGCTTAATTTTATTTACTTATTTGATTGCAGGCATTTTTCCATTTTCCCAAACAAATATAATAGAAATTGAGACAATTAAAAAAAAAAGAAAAAGGTGCCTTGTACTTAACCATGAGTGAAGGTCTATTTTACAGCCAGCATCCATTTCATAGAAAAAGTTTAGAACCTGGTAAAGGTTAAAAGGATGTCTTTAACAGAAATTGAAATTTGTCTATCTCACAGTGTTGTTTCAATACTGGCCTATGACCCTCGTACAGCACATTTAACAGTAATAAAATGTATGCTTTTCTAATGGCATCAGACATTAGACAACTGAATTGTTGTAATCAGTAGTTTACCTGTGATTGTGTGTGATTTGTTGCACTTTCCTCATCTGTAGATTTATTTTTCAAAGCACTTAATTCCTACCAAGAAAGATATATTTTGCTTAGCTTTTAAAATGTAATTTTTTCCCACACTAAAAGCTTCAGTCAGTCAAATTTACAAATGAGGGAGAAATGCACAGGTTTTATTTTTCACCTACTATTCAGATGTACCCTTCAAATTTAAATAACATTTTGAAGTATGATTTTCTAAGGTTCAAAATTTCCAATTCGTATCATATATTTGTCACAATATGTCTGTCTTTATGGTGTATTGTATTAAAACTGTGTACATGCACACTTGGTTTATGTATGAACACCAAGTTTACACAAACCTCTTTCAATCTTCCATTCTCCTTCAGAAGAAGCGAATTTTTTTCCCTTTGGACTTTATGACCTGTAAATAAGTAAAATGAAAAGAGGAAAAAATGAAATGCTACATGGCCATGCAAGCTGATTAGGCAGCAAGTCAATCTACACTGACGTGGCCCCTCAAAAGGATTAGGTGTTGAATGTTTCATGAGTTCCAACCATGAAATGTAATTTGTTACGTAAAATATAATTATATTATTAAAAACTGAACTACGGATACCAGATTCAAATGAAGAATGATCCTCGCAGTTGTGAATGCAATTTATGCAATTGCGAAAAGAAGCTGTTCCCTTCCTGACGGGAACATATGAACCCACAATTGACCTGCTCCCAACGTCAGTGGCTTCACAGCTCAGTTGGTTAGAGCATCACACCGGTAATCGCGAGGTCACGGGTCCAAACCCCGTTGAAGTCCTGAATTATTTTTTTTCAGGCTTCTGTTCGCAATTGCATAAATTGCGTTCACAACTGCGAGGATCATTCTTCATTTGATTTCATTTCCGCAGTTCATGTATGATTCATTTCATATAACATTCACAGATATCAGATTTCCAGCATTTTCATTGGCTAGCCGGACACAGGCTATCAGCTCATATACCTGCACTAACTTATATGGTCAATGAATGCTTCAGCAAAAAGAGAAAGCTCAATAAAATTTTTGCCTTGAAAGGGCAGCCATTAAAATGTGAATCATTTCGCAGCGGAATTAACAAGTAGAAATTTCAAAACTAGAACTGAAATACAAATGGAATTCAACTTTTCATTGCTGAGTGTGTTGGAACGACAAGAAACAGTGCTGGGATCATATTTAAAATTTCTTGCAGCGCTAAGAAAATTTTCTGGGCTGTTGATGTTTAGCTAATAGCAAAACGTACTCTTATTTACGGAGATACCGAAAGAGTTTTTAACTTAAACAAAATTGAAAATATGTCAACCAATCTGTAACTATGCTCATGGGCCAGTCTATTCAAAACAAACTGAACAAACAAGAACTCCAGCTAAAATTTGCAGCAATAATCCACTACTGAAAATCTTCTCAGCAATCGGTGACACTTTTTAAAAAATTAACACACTGACAATGTTCTGACCTTAGTTCACTCGATGCAATGTATCAATCACCAGCTTCAAACTTTCCGGTCACAGATATGATGATGTTTTGTAAAAAAAAAAAAGAGAAAAATTGCTGTCATTGTTGTTTTTGTTATTCCTGTTCGGCCGCAATTCCAGTTTTTGTCCCACTTATCAAGACAAATATCTGTAAGTCATTTCTTGGAGCATAACCTGGACATTTTTCTTGCTTATTCGTCATATATCTTGTTTCTGACCAGGTCTGGTGAGACAATGTTCCAGTCCATCATAGTAAATTGAAACTGTGTCTTCATTTTGATGAAATTTGCCCATGGTGCTGTTGTTTTGATGGATTACAAATTTTCTTCCTTCGGTTCATACATGTACGTGAAACCGTTCTACCCTCTTTGAGCAAAAATTGGATATTTTTTTCCAAACTACTTACCATTTGCAGTCATTTAGAACAATAATTATTAATCTCTGCACTTTTTCCACAAGGACCCTAAACTGAAGCTTCAATGTTTTTCTCGGACAGTTTCATTCAACATTGCTCGGAAAAGTCCCAACACACCGAAAGGTTTTCGCGCCCTTTCTGTTTAGTCATATGACGGACAAATGTTTCCCTCGTTTGATTTTCTCTTTCTCTGAGTTCCTTTCTTTCACTTTTTTTGTTCAGATTCTCAATTATGTGTCGTAGAGTTTTTAATAAAACAATTATTCTTCTCGAGCTTGCTGGATATGAAATAATTATAACCAAATCAGTGCTACATGCCTCGTTGGTTATTTATCACTTCATATGCGGCGCACCCTTGTAGGATAATTGTTAAAATAGTCTGTTACTGCAACATACCATATACTTTTCACTCAGAAATTAATTTCAATTGCCTTCTCCATTAGCAACATTGGTTTCAAAATAAAGCTGCAAGGCTAAGTGTCAGAGCAAAAGAGTTGGCCCACGTCACTCCAATAGTAAAGAACCTACATTGGCTTCCTACTAAAGAAAGAAAATTGTTTTAAAATTGTTCTGGTCACGAAGTTCTCCATGGCTTTGTTCCAGCCTATTTAAACAAGCTCTTACCGGTATTTCATTATTATCCACAGCTTTCAGTATGGTCAAGCAGTTCAAATCTACGACAAAAATGGCTTCCTATGGCGACAGATCTTACTTGGATATCGTACCAAGGCTTTGGAACGACTAAATATTATTTTACAGTGTTCCACTGTTAACTGTTTTAAATCAAGACTAAAACCTTTTCTTTTCAAAAGAGCATTCTCAGGTTAGGGTTTTTAATATTGTTTAAAATGTATATTTAATGAACAATTACTTGATTCCATTCTTATATTAATAGTAAGAACTACCAAGGCTGCTGTTTTTGTTGTCTGGTGCAGCCAATACAAACCTCATCCTTGTTAATTCTCATTTGCACATTTTTGGATCATTCTCAACATCATACCAAACCTCATCTAATTTTTAACTGTTGATCCTCACATACCTTGTCTTTCTCCGCAATTTCATCTTTAAGTTTTTTAGTTGCTTCTTTTTCATGATCATTTTGCTGCAGGGGTGTGAAAAAACAGAAATATTAAATTCTCACTACATTTGAATTTCTCGAAAGCAGAATTACGGAAATGGGTGGTCAACTGCCTGGTGCAAGGTCTATAAATATTATTATTTGTTGAGATCCTATAATTCTGCAAAAGAAGGGACAGTATAAGATCCAACTTACCTTCTGCAGCAGTGCAATGGAGCTTGCCATCTTTGAATTTGTTATTTGGAGTTCATTTATCCTCTGACAATAAAAAGTAGGGAGAAGGTTTCCATACATCAATATTTTTTATACTTTTTTGGCAAAAGTTTCAGTTTTTCATTTAATATCATTTTACAAATATTCTGCTTAAATATTCACTTCTTACATACCTTCTTTAGAGCACCTGCATCTGATGCAGCATTTTCATTTCCCTCTCTTTTCTGTATATATAATGAATAGCAAAAAGATAATATTGTCTGAACTCTTTGAAAAATAAATAAAGCAGTACCGATACAAAATAACATGATATGCAGAACCTTGATATAACGAATCTAACAAACACACTCGAGAAGCCCAATTTAACTTAAAATTCATAAAATCATTGTAATACCAAAGTTGATTAATATGAAACAGATACTAACCCAGAGAATCTTATTACACTATAGTGTACAAGAATGTTAGTATGTGTAAAACACTTCTCATGACATCATACAAAGACCTGTACTCATGTATTACTGAGATACGAAAATTTGGTTTATCAACGGAGTTGATAATATAAATTGACGACCGTACAGGGATTCGATTAGCTGACGTTTCGAGCGTTAGCCCTTCGTCGGAGCGAATCGAGGAATTGTGGGTTGTGTATGGTTTATATGCAGAAAATGGAGCTACGCTATTGGTGTTAACATGGTAACGTGAAAAACAGGAATAAATTAATTGAATGAAAAGCGCTCGTTGATACCATGGGGATTAAGAGTGCCAATTTGAAAGATCAGTTTTTGCTCGAGATTTTTACGGCTTTCCGTGGTACCTTGATGTAGAAATCTCGAGCAAAAACTGATCTTTCAAATTGGCCTCTTAATCCCCACGGTATCAACAGGGTCTTCCTCTGCCTCTGTTTAGCAGAGGCCGGAGGAAAGAGCTCTCCTCCTTCATATGCCTCGCAAATTTCGATGGCAAGGTGGAAGATATTTTTAGGCAGTAGAGCCAGTTTATAATAATTTGTTAATATGGAGTTGCTTTCATCCTGAAAATACACATAAACTCACTAAGTAAAACATGAAAACAAACTTAGAGTTAGTTACTATTACATTACACTTTCAATTTCAATCAATTATAAAATATTAAGCTTATTAATATTACCAATATTCCCTCATATTTTTAACGCCTTGTGTAATATTGGAATTCCACTGGGACAATCCACTAGATTAGCCTCTACCATTTGGATGATCCCAACTCACTCCCTATTTAGATGTTATTACCCGGGCTGCGCGCGTCTCGCGCGGCGCCCGGGTCTAGAACTACCGACGGTTCTCGAATTCTTTTTCGTCGTCGAGTATCATCCACAAATGGCACTTCCGGCGTTTCTGCGCAAGCGCTAACTATTTTTGACAGAGTCATGCCTGTTGTCACGTATCGGAAAATGTCGATTCACCTTGTGTCTTTTGAAGTCTGAACAAACAATATGTTAAGAGAAGTGTCTATGCGAATGATTGCAAGTTCAACGGCGAGAAGAATGCTTTTAACATGAGTAAACTTAACGGCAGATGGACTGCTTCAGGAGATTGCGAGTAGTCTCTAATTTTGGCGACGGATTTTGGGGGCACGTGCGCGCGCGAAGTTGCAAGGAGACGCGACGCGAGGGGAGCGCCAAAAATTAGAGACTACAGACAAAGGGAGTTTGACCTTTCACGGCCGAGTGATTCGGAAGTGTAAATCTCATATCAACAGCAAGAATGATGCCTGTTGTCACGTATCGGAAAACGTCGATTCACCTTGTGTCTTTGAAGTCTGAACAACTAATATGTTAAGAGAAGTGTCTATACGAATGTTTGCAAGTTCAACAGTGAGAAGAAAGCTTTTAACATGACCAAAATTTAACTCCAGATGGATTGCCGCCGTGTTCCCCGTATCGGGTGTCTGGAGAACTCAGACCTAGAAAACTCAGACCTCAGACCTAGAAAACTCAGACCTCCCCCCCAAAAAAAAATATGGAAAACTCAGACCCCCTCAAAACTATACAAATTTTCAAAGTCAAATAAACGTGGACAGAATAAATTATCGCCGTTCAGTGCGCTGAAATGTTACACCGTCTATTTATCGCAGATAACAAACACTTCACGTTATTATAATCGGCTCCGGAGCACGAGACCTAGAATACTCAGACCCCCCCTCCCCAAACTGGAAAACTCAGACCCCCTCATAACTATACAAATTTTCAAAGTGAAATAAACGTGGGCAAAATGAATTATTGCCGTTTATGAGGGGTTTGAGTTTTTACAGATTGGTGGGGGGGGGGTCTGAGTTTTCTAGGTCTTGTGCTTCGGAGCCGATTATAATAACATGAGACGACAAAGGAGAAGTGTTTGTAAACAGTTTCACTCTGCTAATTAATTTTCTACTCACATTTCACCGAGACGTACTCCATTAACGTTTATGCGAAAAAATCCTACATCGTTCGATAAGCGTTTCCTTTCTCAAACAATTATCCATCGAAGCGAAAACAAGTGTGCTTAGTTTTTTTTTTGGAATCAATACACTATTTTTATCACCTTGCAAAACGATAAACCTCTGTGGCCTAAAGGTCACTGTTCTTGCCTGTGACACAGCTAACCCGGGTTTGATGTCTTTTAGTGGTATATATCACGGGCTTTATTTTTCTGTTTCTCTTTTTCTTGTTCTTTCAGAACTATTTTTTACAAGTGTTATAATTACTGTTCTCAATGGTTGAGCTGTATTTTAGAGGAATATATGTTGATAGGGGTCTAAAGAAATAGACTCCAACACAAGCTAAACACGGCAATGCGTCCGATGTAAGAAAGACAGACTTCCCTCTATTCTTTTGTTTAGCACTAAGTTAGGGATACAATACTGTTTTTTGCAAGCCCGGGTTTAGGCTAATTGTAGCCTCTTGTTATCTTTACTCCTTATTTATAATGTACTTATTTGTATATATTTATTTCTAATATGTATCCTCTGTATAGCTGAGCATTTACATGTAATACGCCACTTAGGAAGACAAGGAAGTTAAATCTTGCCGTCATTACTGAGCACATCGGACACAATTATTCTTACTTATTCGATAATGATATTTTCCATGCTCGGTAGCTTCTGTTTTTGTTTTTTTTAAAAAGCAGTGGACTATAGGTAAGCTATTAGTGGCACCGGAGTTAGTAGAGGACAATACTCTGGTGGCACGAACAAAAACACGAGAATCTGCGAGACTTAAATTGTATTTCCATCGTTTGGTTCTGTACGCCTGCTCCGATATTCCTTTGAATTCAACACTTAAATTATCCAAATTCGTATTAATTTAACCTCTACATATGTTTGTCACGTACATATGAAGAGAAAATTATATTTATACTCTAGTCAATTCGACGTCTGGTCCGAGTCTGTAAACCTGATATAAATAAATCAATCAAGACTTACTTACCGCCGCTTGAATCCCTTGTTCATTTGAACTTACCTTATAACCAAACTTCATTAAATTGTTCTTATATCTTACAAACCTTTCGTCAACAAAAACTGGTAAAAATTGTCCAGTCATTTCCCTATTTTCATATGAAAGAAAACGTCGTGATTGTTCGTTCAGTTTTGTTCATTGCTTGGACGAGTCCTCTCGTGGAGTTTATTTTGTGGCTAAAATAACCACAGTGACGGTCTTTAGAAATAGAAGTAGGTGGCAACCAATGCAACAAGAGAAGCTTAGAGAGACTCCTTCTAAAAGAAAACGCGAGAATTTTAACGATCTTTTACTCTCCTCAATTCTGATAAGAAGCCATTTTAGAACCTTGGCTGGGAGAAACCTGGAGTTTAGAATGACGCAATAAATCCTTGGCGCCAGCCTTAACCGATTTTTAATCATTTTGATAAAAGAAACCATTAACAGTCCATTACAATTTAATTTTAATGTTAAGCGCGCATGCAAATAAGATGATTAAAATTCCCTGCGATCAAATAAAAGGACTAAGGGATATTTTATTAAAAATACAATGTGGGAGGTGCGGAGTGATTAAAATTTCTGATTATTCTCATCGCGCGCCGTCTTTTCTTCTTCTTCAGCAAAACGGTTTATAAGAGCAGCGAAACAAAATTCATTCGGAGAGAGCTGAGGATTATTAAGCTAAGCACAAGTTTTCGCGCTAGATTTTATACTGCTTAAGCTTATTTTGAGAAACGGTAAGTTCAATGGAAAACAAATAGAAAGATAACACTCACCTTTCCTAAAACATCAAATTTGCGGTGCAGAGGCAGCGCAGAGCCATGATCAACGTCGAAGTTGTCTTGGTCTCCCTCGCTAAACTCTATCAAAACCTCGTGCATTTCTTTAAGCGTCATGAAGAAGGGTGGCGGCCATTCCTGCCCTTGGTGTTTGCCCTCTTCCATCCTTTTTTCTTCAGCTTCTTTAGAGCCATTTGTCTTCCTGAAATTTCGCCTGCAGGCCTTCTCCTTTTCTTTACACTGGACACTACCAGTTCTTCATCTTCCGTTTCTTCATCGCTTTCACCGTCCAGCCCATCAAGTTTTTTTACGAATGCATTAGCGTTCGCTAGGTCTTTGTCCTCAAACAAACGCGAAAAGTCATTGTCTTGTTTAAAAGACTTTATGAAAAAGGGGATATCTAACTACATCATTCACGACTGTAATCTAAACAAATAAAGAAAGAAAGAAAAATTAACATTAATTCTTATCTCTCTCTCTCTTTTTCAAACAGTCCACCATTATAAACGGTAAAAGAAGAAAAGAATGAATGAACCTATTCTGGGCAGAGTCTTACCAAAACTTTGTCTTCTTGGGCGATTACTGTGTCTACTTGTCCGTAGTCAACATCATTTATCTCTCAATAAAAGATAACTGCGTTGTGAAAACTCTCCCTGGATAAGGTCCAAACGGAACCCGCCATCTCACATGCAGAACTGCAAAAGCCTTTGACACAGATCTCCAAAAATCCCGCGATGGCCAAGTGACTGGACAAACCCAAGAAAAACCGGTTATAACCAGTTCTGACCGGTTAAAAACCGGTTTCAAATCGCTGCCAAGGTCTCAATTGTAGGTCAAAATCTAGATCGCCACGGAACAGGTCAGCATCCGGCAGTTTCGCCACGACACTGACACCGTCTGCGTTTTGAAAAAAAAAATCCAGGAAATGGAAAAGGCAAACACTGAAGATAACGTATGTGCTCAATTTAAAACCTGTTGCATCAACCAAACTCGTTTACACAGCTTATTTAAGACATATCTAAAACTTGTCTACCTTTCATAACCAAAACAAATAAGTACTTAACTAAAGGACAAATCCCTCTTTTCTTTGTTTTCAGTGGGACAGCTACGAAGGTTATGACTCAGACGAAGAATGGGAGAACGAGTGGGGTACCTGTCAACACGAAGAACAAACATGTACATGTAGCTGTAGGCGCTCTGCGCAAGAAGCTCTTGAATCGCTTGAGCAAGAACTATCAAGGTATAAATTCCCAACAAAATAATTGCGTTAAGAGGTATATGGGCTACTTAAACTTAATGTACATATTTGTTCATCGGTTTCAGAAAACTGATAACCCATTTGAGTTCATTGAAGCTGAACACTACGAAGAGTTTTGGGGATTCAACAAAACAAAGGTACTATAATTGTGTGTTGTCTAACGTCTCAAAAAGGAGCAAAAATGGAGCACGCTAAAATACCGTACGTGCGTCTTGTTCATTTCCTAGCGCACTGATATTGTACGATTAATAACCGTACCCGTGTCTTGTTCATTTCCTTGCGCACTGATATTATACGCTTAATAACCGTAAGCGCTCTTGTTCATTTCGTAGCGCACTGATATTGTACGCTTAATAACCGTAAGCGCGTCTTGTTCATTCCTTGCGCACTGATATTGTACGCTTAATAACCGTAAGCGCGTCTTGTTCATTTCCTAGCGCACTGATATCGTACGCTTAATAACCGTAAGCGCGTCTTGTTCATTTCCTAGCGCACTGATATTGTACGCTTAATAACCGTAAGCGCGTCTTGTTCATTTAGTGGAATAGAGAATTAACTCTAAAGTGTAAATTAAAGTGCTACTTAAACCCATGAATAACCCACTGGGCGTTAGCCCTAGTGAAGGGAAACAGGGAGCCACACGAGGCAAAGAAAAAATCTTTTTGACCTCGGTGGGAATCGAACCCACGACCTCCGGATTAGATCTACCGTTACTCTCTTTCCTAGTGCTACGCGGCACAACATTCATATGTACCCTTACTTTCTCTTTGCCGCGATTCACCATCTACTATCGTCCCCGACTTTCTCTGTGCGACCTTGTAGCTCAGTCGGTAGAGTAACGGTAGATCTAATCCGGAGGTCGTGGGTTCGATTCCCACCGAGGTCAAAAAGATTTTTTCTTTGCCTCGTGTGGCTCCCTGTTTCCCTTTACTAGGGCTAACGCCCAGTGGGTTATTCATGGGTTTAAGTAGCACTTTAATTTACACTTTAGAGTTAATTCTCTATTCCACTATTTGTGTTCCTAGTGCTACGCGGCACAACATTCATATGTACCCTTACTTTCTCTTTGCCGCGATTCACCATCTAATATCGTCCCCGACTTTCTCTGTGCGACCTTGTAGCTCAGTCGGTAGAGTAACGGTAGATCTAATCCGGAGGTCGTGGGTTCGATTCCCACCGAGGTCAAAAAGATTTTTTCTTTGCCTCGTGTGGCTCCCTGTTTCCCTTTACTAGGGCTAACGCCCAGTGGGTTATTCATGGGTTTAAGTAGCACTTTAATTTACACTTTAGAGTTAATTCTCTATTCCACTATTTGTGTTCCTAGTGCTACGCGGCACAACATTCATATGTACTCTTGTTCATTTACTTGCGCACTGATATTGTACGCTTAAATAACCGTAAGCGCGTCTTGTTCATTTACTAGCTCACTGATATTGTACGCTTAATAACCATGAGCGCGTCTTGTTCATTTCCTTGCGCACTGATATTGTAGGCTTAATAACCACAAGCGCGTCTTGTTCATTTCCAAGCGTACTGATATTGTACGCTCAATAACCGTAAGCGCGTCTTGTTCATTTCTTAGCGCTCTGATATTGTGCGCTTAATAACCGTACCCACGTCTTGTTTATTTCTTAGCGCACTGATACTGTACGCTTAATAACCGTAAGCGCGTCTTGTTCATTTCCTTGCGCACTGATATTGTACGCTTAATAACCGTAAGCGCGTCTTGTTCATTTACTTGCGCACTGATATTGTACGCTTAGTAACCATAAGCGCGTCTTGTCCGTTTCCTAGCGTACTGATATTGTACGCTCAATAACCGTAAGCGCGTCTTGTTCATTTCTTAGCGCTCTGATATTGTGCGCTTAATAACCGTACCCACGTCTTGTTTATTTCTTAGTGCACTGATACTGTACGCTTAATAACCGTAAGCGCGTCTTGTTCATTTACTTGCGCACTGATATTGTACGCTTAATAACCGTAAGCGCGTCTTGTTCATTTACTTGCGCACTGATATTGTACGCTTAGTAACCGTAAGCGCGTCTTGTCCGTTTCCTAGCGTACTGATATTGTACGCTCAATAACCGTAAGCGCGTCTTGTTCATTTCTTAGCGCTCTGATATTGTGCGCTTAATAACCGTACCCACGTCTTGTTTATTTCTTAGCGCACTGATACTGTACGCTTAATAACCGTAAGCGCGTCTTGTTCATTTCCTTGCGCACTGATATTGTACACTTAATAACCGTAAGCGCGTCTTGTTCATTTACTTGCGCACTGATATTGTACGCTTAGTAACCATAAGCGCGTCTTGTCCGTTTCCTAGCGTACTGATATTGTACGCTTAATAACCGTAAGCGCGTCTTGTTCATTTCCTTGCGCACTGATATTGTACGCTTAATAACCGTAAGCGCGTCTTCTTCATTTCCTAGCGTACTGATATTGTACGCTTAATAACCGTACCCGTGTCTTGTTCATCTCCTTGCACACTGATATTATACGCTTAATAACCGTAAGTGCGTCTTGTTCATTTCTTGGCGCACTGATATTGTACGCTTAATAATCGTAAGCGCGTCTTGTTTATTTCCTAGCGTACTGATATTGTATGCTTAATAATCGTAAGCGCGTCTTGTTCATTTACTTGCGCACTGATATTGTACGCTTAATAACCGTAAGCGTGTCTTCTTCATTTCCTAGCGTACTGATATTGTACGCTTAATAACCGTAAACGCGTCTTGTTCATTTCCTAGCGTACTGATATGATACGCTTAATAACCTTAAGCACGTCTTGTTCATTCCCTAGCGCACTGATATTGTACGCTTAATAACCGTAAGCTTGTGGATCATGATCGATATACCAAAGTTTTTGTATTGTGTTATATCTTTGTTTAAATAGGAAGAATGAGCTAGGAGACAGACAAACCAGCAAGGTCTGTATTCTCGAAAAGATTAATAAATAATTAAGTTAATCGCTTAAAAATTGCATAAGGTAGACGTAATTGTCTTCTTTATTACTAGATACAAAGGAGAAGTCCAATAAAATGATGCACGCGTCGCAGAAGACGGACACTGCGCAGATCGTTCGTGATCTAGACACGAAATGCTGTGAAGAAAACTGTCTTCTTGAAGTTCCCACCTCTGTCGTCTCAGAGAACAGAAAGTTCTATCGGCAAAAAAACGCGGCAGAAAGGCGGAGCTTCTTAACTAACGCCATCAAAAGCTGCAGTAACAGTTTAGGAAAAAGGGAAGCCGGAAGGGGTCCTTCAAGGAAACCCTTCATTGTTAATTGCGTCCCTTGTTGTACCAAAGCATGGTGCGTGATCTATGGCATTTCCCCTGCGAGGTTGGTATGGTTTCCGAGTTTACACAGTGTAAGTATTGTATGTTACTATATCAATAGACGCTTAGCATTTCTACGATATAACATAAAAGAGACTGTCATAGTCTTCCTGAGTCTTAGAACTACCCTTATGTTTAAGTTTAATTGGATATTCAAGAATTATACAGCGAAATCGCGCTATACCGCCTGATACTTAGCGGATTAACAAATCTGGGAATATACCGCTAAATTGAGCACGATAGCTGGTTTTTGTGTTCAACATATCGATAACAATGCATGCACCGTTTTGTGAGTTTATTACAGTTAAGATGAAAAAGCACCATTTTTTTTTCTTAACATAACAATTATTCTGCGAAATTTGTTGAATAATGATCGCTTTTCTTAGGAATCACTGTCTTAATTTTGATTGGCTGCAAGCACACAGTTATTTCCTGCAGGCGCTGTTTTCATTACCGTATACTTACAATTGACTTAAGGTTATAGAATAACTTGGCAAATCATTGTCTGTTTCAGTTTTTATGAAAGATCAAAAAAGATCAGAGAGTGTGGTTTGGAAGAAGACGAGAAGCCCCAAGGGAGGGGGTGCAGTTTGGCTTACCATCACGCTAAAGAGTGGTTTGAGGGATTTGTTAAAAATGCAGACCACATGCCAAACTGTGCGACAAAAACCCTCCCTTCTTGCCTCACAAAAAGGGCTGTGTTTGAGCTCTATCGAGAACAGATGGACGGAAAGCCCACTTTAAGCCGAGCCTCTTTCGTTTATGGAATGAGGAGAAAGCATTTTCCTCAGGTCATAATTCCAAAGGTCAGTAGAAACAATTATAATGTGGTGTATGTTAGGTTATTTAATTGCTTCTGTTGGGTAGACACATAAATAGAGAGCAGTGCATAAATATAGGCGCAGTGCAACAAACCTTTCGTGAGGGTTAAGGTTGACCATTTTATAACAGAGAAATAAGAGCTTTTAGTGACTTAAGTGACGTTTTTTCGCTGCAAAACAAGAAAAAAAAAACAAAATGTAATCCTTGATTGGTACAGATCAACATCACTGTTTGACAGCATTACAGTCAAACCTGTATATAACAGTCACCCTTGGGAAATGACCAGGTGACCGTTATATACAGGGTGACCGCTATACACAGGTTTCCTTAAAACTCTACTGGAAGTCAATAAATAACATTTTTATGTTCAAATAATCGCTCAATTTACATTTTATTAACAATAACAATTAACACCAACGCGATAAATACGAAAGGCCCATAAAAATGTCCATGGTTTACTTTTAGGGAAGTGCAGTAAAACTCTACTGGAACATGGTTATTGAACGTTTTTATGTGGAAATAATCTAGAAGAGAAATTTGACGCCGAGGCGCTATCATGATTTATAAAACAACGGCTGTCAACTTGAAGATGAAGATGTTTACTCGACACATTCTCGCATTAAAAATGAATTACAACGTGTTTACAAAGTTCGAAAAATTACAGAAAACCTTATTGGGACTGGTTTTACAAAATAATTAAAACTTGATAAGCAGAGTACTAAGTTATAATCGGGAACTACAGTATGCATAATCCGAAAGTGAACACAGTATTGGTACGGCTACTACTACAGTTACAGCTAACAATGGACCTGTCAAAATCAAATCAAAGTGTTCACGGTTTTTTGACTTTCACAGCAAGAGTATGAGAGTTACTTGTAATAAGCAACAAACGTAACACAACATACTGATTCCATTACTAACTTTAAATTGTTATTTACAGCAAAGCAGATTCAGCAAATGCAGTGTGTGTGTGTACCTAAAAGAGAAGCTATTGTGCCCGCAAACGTCCGCGGAAAGTCGGAGACAGCTGGGGTTAGTGAGGAAAATCCACCTCATGCAACAGCTGTAAGTAAGACATGATTGTCTCTTTATGAACAAATTCCCCGAGTGTAGTGAAATAGACGAACACGAAGATGATATTGAGATACAAGCAGAATGCGGCGGACATCTCTACTTAGGCACATGAAGTTTTGCAGGCATTTGGCATCGCTAAATGGAAGACGGACCCAAACCAAAATAATTCAATAAATGGTTTCGCATAAGTGGTTAATTAATAGAGAGGAGCTAATTTAAAGTTGCTGTCACTTGAGTTATAGTAAGTTTTTCACTTTTCTAATTGCCTGCTGGTTTATTTACAGTGCGGAAAGAAGCAAGTATTGCAAACATGGAATGAAGGCAAAAGTCCATCCTGAAAAATACCTGTCCCTGATCATAGACGGTATGGATCAGGGAAAACCCAACCTGCCCCATCTCGCCACAAACAAGAAGGTAAACTTGTTACACTGTTTTTTACATTACAATGATGCATGAAGATCATTCTAGCCATTCCTTAGCGAGTTTCTGTCGTTCCTAGGACATTCATTAGATGACTGTTAAGTGAGACAAGAATTTATTTATTTATGCTGTGAATGGACCACGTTATTATACACAACTTTTCTTTTTCTCTACTTTGGGTAAAAAGTGAGCTTTGTATCAACGATATCCTGACTGCAATGGATAATATCTAAATTTTGACCAATATTGCTGTCTACAACCAATGCTCATTCGGTCAAGTAATACAAAGATGGGAGACTATCTCATCTTTTAAATCACAAATCTCAAATAAGTAAGCATAAAAGCCAATTCGCAGAGCAGAGTCGTTAACTGGATAATCAAGCTAGAGTAGGAGTAACCTTGATTATGAAAATGCTCTTAACTTTACTCCCTGCACTGAGTGTGTATCAAAAATCACTCTGCTTCCTTCCCTTATTTAAGGTTGATGGGAGCGCCTGGCGTCTAAAGACACACGTTACTGGTGCCCTGGTAAACCAAAGGTCAGCAGCGTCAGCGTTCTTGGATCTATGTCAATGGCCGCATGACTCAAATCTGACCATCAACGTCCTCCTTCACCTTTTGTTGTGGCTCCAAACAACGGTAATTGCCTTAATTGCTAAACCTGTAAGAGTTTTCGTGAGGTATCTACCGACCCTCAACCTTTAAATCGTGTCCATGCTTAAAACGGCCACATAACCGTGATAAATTGATTCCACGGTTATATCCTACAGATAATACTTATCGTATTTCCTCGAATAAACGCCCAGGCACTTATTTAAAATTTTCTGCCAAAAGAGGGGGCGCTTAAGGTGATTCCTCTCAATTGCATGGCGCATCCTTACTGCGCATAATTTATGGCGTCATTTAGCGCGCTTGCGCGCTTGTACACTAGAAACATTGCGAATTTGCCTTGACATTGAGCTTTTCCAGCTGAAATTTTCCCTTTGTCGTCGTGTTTAAAGAAACAAGCATGGTGACCCCCCTTTTTTATTGGTGTAATGTAATTGTAATAGGCACACACACGAAAAACATATTTTAAGGAGAAAAAAAGTTTAATAGTAGAAGTTGGATTATTTATATAAAATGGGGTGAAACTCTGCGTTTGGAGCCAGGAAGGAGTTTGAGATGATGACAAAGTGGTCCAATTTCCTCACATTATTTGCAAGATCGGGCAATTTCAAATCACAATACTAAAAGAATATAGCCCAGAAAAACAATTAGGCTCTAGTTTTCACTACTATTCATAGTTTTTGCTACATAATAACAGCTTTCTTCAGTTGTTCATGCTTCGAACATTTCTCGCACAACTCCGTAGAAACACTCAGAAAAAAAGGCATGCAGGGCGGAAACAAGCACGGTGACCCCATCTTTTTATTGCATTTTTTCAATGTCCTATGCATGACTATCAATTGTGCCAAGTCTGAAAAAAATCTTAATAGTACATCCTTTTCAGGGGAATTACCTAAATCAAGGGGGGCGATAATTAAGTTTTTCTTTCAACGAACTGTAACTTTAATTTGGCTAATGCACATAAAAGAACTCTGCAAGTATACAGAGATAGAAATAACTGGAAGGGACTTAATGGAAAACAGACTGTTCTCCTACATGCACTGATGCCGGTGTAGTTGAAGCTTAAAGATTGTAAATAAAGTGACAATACAAACGAGTTTTCCTTGAATCCCCACTATATAAGAAAGTGACGGGAAGGGGAGAAGTGTGCTTATTTGCTACTTTGACCGAGGGGGTGGGCGCTTATTCGAGGAAATACAGTACGATATAAATACAAACATAGTCCAATTGAATTCCCTCTTTGTGAAATACTGCGTTGCTTACTTTTTTCTTTTCTTCAAGATGGGTCAGTTGCCATCAATTTTATACCTTCAAATGGATAATTGTTGGAGAGAATGTAAAAACCGGCATGTTCTAACATTTTTGGCCCTCTTGGTGGAAATGGACATTTTCAAGAAGGTGATATTTTCATTTAATTAACATATTGGTCCTTTTTAATTACTTCCCGAACTAAATACTATTTAACTTTATTGAAGTAAAAAACGTTCTCTGGTTAAAAAGATAAAAACATAAGCTTTCGGCTATCAGCCTATAGCCTTAAACGAATGGAAAATGTAACGCGCGGACGGAAAGATAAAAATGTAAATGAGGTCTAATTACAATAAAATGGAGTATTGCCTGGGCAACGGTTTAGCGTTATTATCCGCGTCGACGGTGTGCCACGATTCTAGTGTTTTTCGAACTAGGCAATACTAGGCAATGCTCCATTTTATTGTAATTAGACCTCATTTACATTTTTATCTTCTAGCTCTTTCACACTTCTTTTAGTATTTTTATTCTCAAATTTTCGCACCCTCTTCGTATATATTTCCGTCAGCGCGTTACATTTTCCATTCGTTAAAGGCTATAGGCTGATAGCCGAAAGCTTATGTTTCTATCTTTTTAACCAGAGAACGTTTTATTACTTCAATATGTCTTATCCTGGTTATAGCTCTATTTTTACTATTTAACTTTAGTCATTTATAAACAAGCCGCAAATGATCTCAGGGTGAATGGGAACAATCAGCTGTGCATTTTGATAGAAACGTGATGTGCAATTTCATCTACCTGGCTGAAAGACCGATTAACTTTTATTTGATTTTACCTATAAGGAATTTTTTAACAGCATTATCCACGTTATTTATTAATTTTTCGTTTTTGTTTCAGATCAAACTTTGCTTCCTAATAGTGGGCCATACACATGAAGATGTTGATCAAATGTTTTCGTGTATCTCCCGCCGTCTATCCAAGATCAACGCCCTCACAATCCCTGAGCTGTTAGAAGAGATACGTTCCTCCTACACACCAGCGGTTGTCGTCCATCTGTTGCGCTCCATGTTTAACGTCAAAGAATGGCTAGATACTGTGGCCGAAAAGGAACTGAGTGACCATGTGGAACAACACCAGTTCAAGGTAATTAGCTACATGACACGTCTCCGGACAAATCTAAAGAGTTATTTGAGGACAAGACTGAAAATAAAATGATTCGCTGCTTAATTGTAACTGCATTTATTGAATACACCAACTAAAATCATCAAGCCAAGTGATTAGAGCATCCACCAAGAACGTGATCGGTTGGTTAACATATGAGTTTTCCATGCATTGTAATTACTGCTAAATAGTCTTTTAAGAGATTTTTTAACTTATTCTCAAAACTTGCAAGAAAAGGTATAAAATTATCTAATATAAAAGTTTTTAGGAAGATTTTGAACTGGAATGAAGTGGCACTTTCTTCAGCCTTTTAATCTCTCCCACGGACAATTCTTATCAGTTGCTTTTGATCTTATCCAGATAACCAAAGGCAGGATGGCAAGGCCAAACTAAAGTACAAGAAATGGTCTACCAGTGAAGAATGGCAAACCAAGGACAGTGAAGGGATCACCCTTTTGAAAAGTCTGCCGGAAGGAATACCTGCGGTATGTCAAAAACAACTGAAGCCAGATATAAACACTGAACAAGCATGTGGCGTTTGAACCTTTATCATTATTTGGCGGGTAGAATAGTTTATAAGCAGGGCTTCATCAACCTACAACATGCAAAAGGTGGCACATATTACGTGATATTTCACATTCATTTAAGTACACCCTTTCCGCCCAATGAATCAATCTCAGAAGCGAGTTTTCATTTTCAAAACTATCAGCTGGATGACATACTGTAGTTTTAAATTATAACCTTTTTGAAAGGCTTAAGTTTTTTAGTCGTTTATGTAGCGATTTACAGATTCAGTGCAGAGCACAAGGTGCATAAAACAAATGGGTACTAGGTCCCCTGCAACGTTTTAACGCCTGACCCCACCCCAAACTAAAATAGGAAACTCTCCCCGTACTCAACACCCGAGATTAAAATTTAAGATAGGTTTAACAAGAACAAACAGTGTAAACATTTAAACCACGAATTTTAGGAATATGAGATAGTTCCACTCTGATACGGTGCGTGGGAAGAAGGATGATCTATAACAAATCTTGTGCGTTTGCTGGTGTTCCTTCTGTGATCTGGATTGTCTGGTGTCACGCCTACCCCTAACGAGAACCTGGCTTTTAACATCGTGGCCAATTTTAAAAATAAGGGTTAAACCGCTTACAGTCCTCCACCATTCGATGAAACTGTACATACTGACACACCTTTTGTCTTTCGTTCGTGCTAGATTGTTAATCCCAGCAGAGAAAAATGGAATCTGGAAAAGCTTAAGGCGGATCTCCCCAAGTTTCGCCTCCATTTCAATGACCAAACTAACGAATGGTGGGAGGCGTTCTTGGGGGATCCGAGTCAAGAAGAAAGATCAAATCCTCCATGGATACTGCCAAACCTGATGAAAGTAAGGGTGGAGGAAGGGCCAGCAGTTCCCACGGAAATGTCAAAGGCGGAGGAGGAACTAAAAAGGCTAATTACTCGAGAAGAGCGAGAAGTCGAGGTTAGTGCTGGCTAAATTAAAAGCTCAAGTTATATCTTGAATTGTAACCGTTCACATCCATATCCCTCGATCTTTGATTGATTGTCTCGTTCCAGCTTCTGATTGGTCCATTTTGATTGTCAGGTTTTTTTGGGAGGGGAGTTCACGTGTTTTTCTTGCATCAGCTCATTTTTTGTTGCATTTGGTTGACAGCTTGTTTCATTACTGCTTCGTGTACGATAGCAGGTTAGAATAGACCTGGTAAAAGTGGAGGATTCACATCTTGAAATAGATTTGTCTCGTCATTTCATTTTAGTTACGTTTACGTTCAAGCAATTATATATTACAAATCGATCTACCTACGATCATCCAATCGCGAACTTTTCAGAAAGTGGCCTAAGTTAGTCATGGCTGTCTTTATAGAATTTTCCGGTACAAGCACGCCATAGATCACCCTTATGGGCTGATGTGCGCCGCTATTTAATATCTTTCTTGCTTTCTCTCATCAATTAATTGCAGCTTAATTTTTTATAGGTGCGGGCTGGACAGAAACGACGCCAGACTTCAACGAAAAAACAAAACCCAAAGCGGAGGAAAGACAAAGAAACTTGGTAACCATACGTAATTTTGCTAGAAAGCGTTACTTTCCTAGCTCTTTTTCTTACAAGTACCACATCGAGGAAAGTCTATTTCATCGAGTTATAAGTTGCAATTTCTTAGAAAACATTCTTCTTGTTGCCTCTGATTTTCTCATATACATACTACGGAATTGCTGCCTGGGCCAAGCTGTACAGGTTTATTTGAGAAAGGTCTTTATCCTACATAAACGAGCTGTTCGGTTAATGTTCTTTGGAGGTAATAATAGATTTCATACTATTCTTTTGTTAGTTAACCTTCAATATGCTATATTTTGAAGTAGTATGCTCTCTTATGCACGACACATCCGCCAATTCTGCGTCTCGGAATATCTATCTATCTATCTATCTATCTATCTATCTATCTATCTATCTATCTATCAGCACTCAAGAAACTAGGGTTGCTACGCCTCGGGTAACTCTTACGCATCTTTCGTGCTCTCCAAACTTCCTGCGTGCTTCATTTGAGCAATAGATCACAAGTTTCTATGGTATAAAGGCTGAGAGAAAAACACGGGATGTTGGAAGAACGGCTCGTGATTTACAAATTCTTCGAGTGTTCTTCCAACATCCCAACTGGTTTATCAGCCTTTTTTAGTATAAATCTACTAGCGTTCTATCACGAAAGTCATTCTCTGATTGGCTACGCTACTCGCTATCTATTCTGTGATGGAGAGATAGTGAGTAGCGGCTGTCAACAAAATGGCGCCCGCTAGTTCGCATATTCGAAGTGTTTGTGAGGAGAATTTTGATAATTTAGCTGTTTAGTTTTGAACGACTAGTAGATTTATACCTAAAACAATTAGATTATTCCCTCTGCGCCCTCATCAGCTATCACGCGATAGAAATCTCGAGCACAAAATCTAATTGTTAAAAATAATAATTCAGAGGACGCGCGTAATTTTCATGAGTTTACTGGCACAATAAACCATAGCTGATTGACCAATCAGAGCGCGCGCTTTAATTTGGTTGTTATATAAATTTCGATATACGCACGCTGACGCAGGAACGACATGTTAAATGATGATGATCATGATCGTGATTTGTGCTAAAACGCCTTTGGTATTTCATATAGTAACTAATGGAATACGGTATCAACACCGAACTTTACTAGCACCGCTTATTAATTATTTTTGTCTTTCTCTTTATATTCACAGAATTCCAGCCTCACTTTATTAAGAGGATGGCAGAGACATTTCTCAGCTTAAATGTTCATTGTAATCACTGCCGTGTTAAAACAAACAAACAAATACGCGAGGCAACAACAAAACCTCACCAACTCTTCGTTGACAGAAGCTATTTTTGTCTGGTTTACACTGTAAATCATCTGGCGAATTCCCGGAGCGGAAGGTTTCCACCCGTGCTTTTTCACTTAATGCATCTCTCAATTGTAAATATTTCAAATTGCTCTGCTATTTGCTGAATCTCAAATTGGTTCAGAATAACTAGCTGACTGTGGCACTGATTTCTGTCGTCAACTGTCTACATGTAACTTTCAAGTGCACTTCCTACCACTTCGTGACCAACCTAAAATAAAATGAAAAAAGAAAAAAGGAATAACAAGGGTTAGCACAACTTGACAAGCGAAGGTGATTCGGCAAAGAAAAATTAAAATTATACAATCAGTTTTAAGTCTCTTCCATCCGACCAATGTTATTTTCCAAGGTGCACCTAGCAACCGTGCGTAACTCATAAATTAAGCTAACTTAATTGTGGAACTCTCCACAGTATTTTGCCGTTAATATGAGTGACTGTGGATTGCATAGTTCTTTGAACTCAATAATATAGGGACACTCTCCTCAGTATTTTACGGTTAATATACGTAACTGTGCATAGCGAGCTTCGCTGAGCTGAATAATCGATAGCCTGCTTTCAGGCTCTCCAGTGTTTTTCTTGCAGCGCGAGTCATGAGCAGCGTCGAAGCGGCGAGGCCAGCGCGAGAAGATTGGGGCGGGCCAAAACATGACTCCTAAGTGCGCTGAACATCTGACGAAACAAACCAGGCCAAATAAATACTGTTTTGCTTAAGTATATATATATATATATAGCGTATAACTATATATATGTTATATATATAAATATATATATATATATATATATATATATATATATATATATATATAACATATATTTATATATGTTTCAATTTACTAACACCTGTGTTGACTAATATAGTGAATACATCTTTATCTACTGGAGTTATGCCTGATGTCTTGAAGATTGCAGCTGTGACACCGACTTTAAAGAAACATAATGCTGATTTCACTAAATATGAAAGTTTTCGACCTATTTCTAATTTGAACTTTGTGTCCAAGCTTGTGGAAAAAGCGGTATGTGTTCAGCTTACAGATTATATTACATCTAATGGTCTTTCGGAAACGTTTCAATCCGCATACAAGTCATTTCACTCAACTGAAACGGCTCTACTGAGGGTTCGAAATGATATTTTTTGTGCTTTAGATCGTAATGAGTCGGTCATATTGGTACTTTTGGATCTGTCGGCGGCGTTTGATACGGTGGACCATACTCTTCTAGTGACACGGCTGTCTACTTGTTTTGGTTTTCAAGGAACTGTGCTTAAGTGGCTGAAATCATACCTGTCTTCACGTAAGCTGTTTGTTAAAGTTGGGAATAGTCATTCTTCACAACGTGCATTGAAGTGTGGTGTCCCTCAGGGATCAGTTCTGGGCCCTTTGTTGTATTTGTTATACACATCACCTGTTGCGGACATAATAAATGATCATGGACTATCATACCATCTATATGCTGACGACACCCGATTATATATTACCTTTAAATCTACCAGCTTGAATGACATCCAACAAGTGAAGTTGAGAGTGGAATGCTGTGTGAGGGACATTGATGAATGGATGATAAGAAACTATCTTAAACTCAACCAGGACAAAACGGACCTTGTAGTCATCAGTTCCAGATTCCATCCTATGCCTGACATCGGTCACATTACTGTTGGTTCTGAGTGCATTGCACCTTGTGACTCTGTTCGTAATTTAGGGGTTCAGTTTGATAGCATATTTAGTTTTGAGGAGCACATTAAGAACATTTGTAAATCATCATTCTATCATTTGAGAAATATTGCTAAAATCCGCAAGTACTTAAGCCAAGATACATGTGAAATCTTAGTCCATGCATTTATTAGTTCGAAACTTGATCACTGTAATTCCTTATTACATGGCCTTCCTAAGTATCTGTTAGCTAGACTACAGGCAGTTCAGAATGCTGCAGCTCGTGTTGTCACACTGACACCGAAGCATGATCATATAACTCCTATTTTAATTAATCTTCATTGGTTACCAATTGAGTTTAGAATAACTTTTAAAGTCCTTTTATTGGTATACAAGGCCCTTCATGGCCTTGCACCTTCTTATATTTCTGACCTTTTGAATTTTAAAACATACTCTAGGTCATTGCGTTCTTCATGTAAAGAATATTTAGTGGTTCCAAGAAGCAGATTGAAAACATATGGAGACAGAGCTTTCTCTATTGCAGGACCTAAATTGTGGAACGATTTACCTCTAGAGATTAGGAAATGTGCTTCAGTGGCAACTTTTAAGCAATTTCTTAAAACTTTTTTATTTAAGTTAGCATATAGGTTGTGAGATTCCTTTTGTTTTGAGATGTTTTTGATTTATATAGTAGATAACTTAGGCTATATTTAAATTATATTGTATATTGTAGATTTTTATATTCCATTTTGTAATTAGGTAGCGCTTTGGACAATTATTGGATTTTAGCGCTATATAAATAAAATTATTATTATTATTATTATTATTATTATTATTATTATATATACCGCTACTAACGGTAAATAACCTCCAATCACACATACTACGATTGCGCTGCCTCAAACTGTTAGCCTCCGTGGCAGGCGCTATCCCTCGACCTCCCCTCGCATTGCGTGCGCACGCGCTTTCCCCTTCCCTTCCCCTTTCTATCGTTTGCCAGGCAGGCTAGCAAACACTTTCTTCCTCGAACGAGCTCCTTGGACGCTTTTAAAGAGTTTTGATTGACAGGAGTTCAAAGTTGTGCATGCTGTGGTTGGTTTATTCCTTCGCGCGCAAAATTCGTTCAATTACTTTTGATTGACAGGATTTGACAGCACACCCTGTAATTAGCCAACGAGGGCGTGCCTGAGTCTGCCAAAATTAGGCAGTGCTGTCAGAAAGAGTAGTTTATGTTAATCGTAATATTCCCGCTGTATGAAGGTCAACGGAGGTGCGCTCTGATTGTTAAGTGGCCATGGAGAGTGTTCTTGTTTGCCTAGACTGCTTTTAAAGGAGGACAGAGGGGCAAATTTATTCATCCCATCTTGAATTATCTCTGCTGTGTAAAGGACCACGGCAGATTCTTTCGAGTGTGAGTGGAGGGACCACACGTGTTTCACTTAAATTCTGCCAAAAACAAAGAGGACCGAAGAAAATCTTCACGTTAATTCCCGGTCTCGTAATACCAGGAGCAGTTTTGCGAAAACAAGAAGCGCGAAGTTCGTTTGAATCTGTCCGCGGATCATTATTGTAAGCTTAAATAATGCCGCGAGAATAGAGAACAGACCAAGTCAAGAAGTACGTTTAATTGAACACGATGACTACAGCGGATGACTTAAGATCAAGATTTAAATATCAAGGACTGTTAGAAGCGAGCTAACAGTATCAATAGAGTTTGGGACATTTTCCTTGTTCGGTGGACACGTATCCTGGCGATTGCAAACACCGTTATCACAAACCAGTTTGTGTCAAGGTGAGCTCATTTCAAATTTTTGTGACGATTTAAGCTTATCGTAAGTAAGAAACCTTTTGAGTTCAGATGCACTAAGTTCGTAATCATGGTTAGAGCTACTATTGTGAAAAATCCGTTAATAATTTTGTGCCTTGGGGCCCGAGCCTATTAGAAACGAAGTCAACGTTTTTTTGCATCTCTTGACACATTAAATCAATATTCTTAGGGAAGGGCTCTTTCTTTTTTTCAGTTTTCAAATGACTTAGTGCTGACATTTTGTGAAGTCGATTAATATCTAACTAAGCTTGTTTAAATATATTTTTTATTCATAATAAGAGGAAACTCACGGTGTGGTTCGAAAAACACCCGCGCGCAAAAAGACGAAGGAGCTTACTAGTCGTTCTGAATAAAAATAGAACGGGCTTACCCCTAAAATATTTTCTTTGCCGATTACGCGACTTTTCCTTATATCAGAGCAATGGATTTCTTAACTTAAGTTGCATTTGCCTTTGAAAAGAAATACTCTGCTTTTAAACTATCAATAAACCAAACTCTTCACGTGCCCTGCTAAATTCGTCGCGGTCATTTTCATAGCCGGACTGGCGCTGTGATTCCAAAGATTAGTTTTTTTAATGAAACATCACAAAATCTTTCAGAGTAAATATCTGGATTTCTAACAGTGAAGAAGTTCTTTCTATTATCACGAGTATATGAGAGGCAAATAATACAGCTCAAAGTAGGCTGTTTATTAATCTGTGGAACGAGGTCACACGTGCGTTCTCTGCTCGTTGCGTGACACTTACTTGCGTAAGACAGTACCGCAGGACATTTTTCATGATTGCCTATACGTCGCTAACTTCGGAGAGGCCTTTCTTGAACTATGAACCAAAGACTATGCGAAGATTAAGCGAGTTAGCATTGATAAAACCGCAATTATATCTAAAATACTTGCACATCCGATCGACCGCAATGTTTGTTGTTTCACGACACGAGCTTAAAGGTCAAATAACCGAAATTTCAAAGTTTTTTTCTGAAGTCAATTTTTATTGAATTTTGTAGCTTAAGTAAGAAATAAAAATATTCTGGAGTTTCAGAGTGATCGGGTGTTGAATCCCAGAGATATTGGAGGCTGAAAAGTGCTTCGTTTTGGCTTTCATATTCGTAGAGCGGTCGGGTCAATTGTCGGGAATTTGTCGGAATTAACAGTCGTGACGTCACTGTTGGCGAGCTGAAAAATTGCGGGAAAATTAAAAACTACAAGTGAGTCTTGAAATTAGTGTCGTTTTCTTAGGGGAAAGCATTGTGTTTTGTGCTGCAATAAACTGCAGCAACAATTCCAAGTGTAAAGTAAGTATTTTCAAGTTTCCTCATGACCCAAAACTACGGAAGGAATGGCTCATAAGACTGAAGAGGGAATCGCTTGTGCAGACCATTTTACATTTCACACCACACAGCTTCAAACAAAATCTCGTGGCAAGGAGTTCGTTCGTTCCAGCTTTAAAGCCACGAGGACTTACTCGAAAGATGATGCCGTGCCAACTTTTCTCAAGAATAAAAACGTGGAATCCGAAACAAAACTTGGCCAGAAAAGAAGCAAAACCGACAACAATTCTAGCCCGCCGAATAACGGGACGACTTCAAGCGGCAATTCCTAATCTATTCGTTCAGCGTTTGCAAAACGCAGAAAGTTAGAAGTAGACATTTTCCATCTTGTTTGAACTTGCTGGATGCAGAGTGATCCTTTTGCTCTCTCTCGTAATTCGATCTTGTATTAAGTTTGCTGGGATGTGAAGAGCTGAGACGTCCGTGCAAACCATTGACATCCTTATCAGTGGCGTACAAATCGAATTTACGTATGTACAGTAGCCGTAAATATATTTGGCCAGAGCCTTTTACTTCGCATCGTTTCGGCAAAGTAAGCGCTTGTTTACATTCGAGGAGGATGATCTTAGTGGTTGGATAATAATATCCTAGAAAGCGGAGTAACTGTGTGTCCTCTTCCTATGCTAACCTAGATGGGAGTTTTACCTCACAGGAACAAGTTGTCTCAGATTTATAAGCCGAAAGCTAGGCAATTGCTCCAAATTGAAAATTAATTTTGTCGCCTTAGTTTACGATATATCGGCAAGCAGAACTTCAATTCAACTTGTTCAAAATTGGTAATGCGGGATAAAAGAACATCGCGAGTATTTTCAAAACAAAGCCGTTTTTGCATATCGGGCGTGCTTAAAAGCAGGTGCTCTGTAATGTGATACTTAAGTTATAGTGCTAACATCGCAAACACTTCCATTGCGAGAAATGTAAACTGTTTTTTTTTTTCTAAAGAAATTAAACAAACCCTCGTCCATCCATCCATTTTTGTGCACTGACATTTGTGGTCAGTTACTCGAGCGTTCCCGTCACTAGTGTTTGACAATTTACGCTATTGAATAATCAAGTGAATCAGCTTTAGTTTTATTCGCTCGCGCATGTGATTTCGTAGGTCACAAGTAAATAAACTTGATAAAATGTGTTCCCTATACTTTTTTGGCTGTATATTTATGCACGGATTTTTGTTCTTGTTTACTACAACTTCGTTTTCGCTCCACATGTATTTCCTTCTAAAGTTACTTTCAGTTTATGGTGCGTCTTTTTACCAAATGTTGCTGAGTTGGGGGTGCGTTTTATAGCCGAGTGCGCGTTATAACCGATAAACTACGGTATTTTCATGTGGAAACCTCTCTCTATTTGTTTTTACCAAACAAGATGACAGCATGTATCCAATAGGTATATTGCCTTTTGGCAACATATCTGTATGTACTGACAGAAAAGAGGAAAAACATACTCTGAAACCTTGGGTGACAAAATTTTCACAAACTTTATCCTCATTTGGTTCATAAAATTCTTAGTGGCATGAGTTATATACCCTCTGGAGGTATATAATATTTCATTTTACAGTCAAAGGACATAATTTATCATCTAAGTGTTTTTATCCTAAAGGAATACTTGATTTGTTTTGGCAGCAGTTTTGGTGGTATGATAAATATATGTATCTGTACAAATGGTACAAGTAACCACATCTAGATTGGATGGAGTTTATGGGACAATGAATTATGTTAAATGTACATCATGCAAGTTATTGCAAGTAGTGAAATGATACATAAAGGTATAATAAAAGAATATATACCAAATGGAAAACTTTCAGGGAGGTTGGTAATGGCCATGAGATCAGATGTTTAGCCTGAGTGTGCAGCCCACCCATTCACAAGCTTGCTCATTTCTAGACCACATTATGACTATGCTCTTTCCCTTGCCATTTTAATTCTGACAACAATCCCACATAATTCATGCATTACCTAAAATCAGAAAATTTTTCCAGACACATACTTATGTTGGTGATGGGCTGACAAAAAATATGACAATGTTTACAAGCATACACTATACATACCCATTTAGTGGCTCATTATCAATCGGGCCTTCATTCTCTAGATACTGGTTATAAGTTATCAAAATAACAGCTGCATTTGTGCACACAGCAGTAAAATTCTCATTCTCAGTAATACAGGACATGGAATGTGATATCTTATCAGATGACTTCATTGCTGAGATTTCACGACAGCAGACACTTTCCTGCCCAGTTTGCATGGGCACACAGTTTCCACGAATGCACCCGCATTTTAAGCTCAAGTCAAGATTGTAAAGAAAAGTAAACATTTCATTAAAAAAGCATATAAGACTTAATTACTGGCATTTTGTCAATTACACGGATAACCCTGTTACAATGACTGTACATGTTATCTAGCCTTTGGGATTGTTCACGCAGTGTCATCGGAATGAAATCGGACTCAAAAAAAACAGCTGCAGGGAAATTATGGTATTGCATAACAATAAACAGTGAAAATGTACAAAAAAAAACACAGGGAACAGATAAAATGCGTGAAATGAAAGCGAACAGCATGAAGTTGTAATTCTACGGCGACCTTTTCATAGTATGGTGAATATTAATAAAGGAGAAACGCGGATCAAAACAACAGCATTGCATGGAAGTATGCTTTCACAGTATACATCAAAAATACAATTAAACACCACAGAGAACAAAACAAATGCTTCAAAGGCGATTCCAACGTATTTATTGACCATTCTAAAGCGACCTTTTACAGTATATTGAGTAAACAAACGCTCACCAATCCACTTGACCGATTCGGTCCTTGTTTACATCGTATTCTTTGCACTCGGACGAGTCATCGGAGGTTCCAGCATACGATTCCGTTGCCATTAATTGGTTCATACTAGTACGGCTCTACGTTAAAAACCACATGTTCGACTTCCTCGGCCTTTTTTGAAGAGAGAACGAAAGGTTAAAACAAAGAACTTTACGACAGATTGCAAAGAATACTTACAGCATTGATCGAGCTCCTCATCTACTCGCCAATAGTGACGTCACAACAACACGTGCTTGTTTCCATTCCTTTCATGTCAAGCGCGCGGCCATTTCAGAAACGTTTTCGTTTGTTCTTCGGATATTTCCGTACTCCCAGTTGTTTTGCTCTCTTAAAAGCCCAGATAGGACAATTTCTACGTGATTTTGTATTCAAGTAGTCCTTTTTAGTATTTGTTCACTTTGAAATGACACGAAGAAAAGGTTTCGAAATTTTGGTTCATTTGACCTTTAAAATTTTGCCGCGTAATATTGCAAAACAACATTTAAAAGCTTCATACCGATAAATTCCGTCGTTCATGTGGACATTAGTTTTGGGTTTTATTTAACCATTTCGTTTAACCCGCTGAAAATTTTTCGCTTCCGAAGTTTTAGTGTTGCTGCCTCACGGCTTTTAACTAATGGCGTCAAAATGTCGGCTACTCAGCAAGTTAAACTACTTGAAGGCTGCTAACGGGATAACTATAAAGTCGTGCATAACCACAGGCTTCCCAAGCTCAAAATTCGACTCTGCATCAGCTCTTTTATATAGAGAATTGTATGGGAAAGTCGGCGGTTTGTAAAAAAATGTGTAAATAACTATCTAATCAGAAATAAAGTTTTCCTACCTCAAATATGTCGCGTACATGTCTCTTGTGCCGATTTTGAAGCCATTCTGACGCCGTTTAGTGAAGTTTTTCGAAATCGTTGTCTCTCCTTCTAAAAGAAGTAGAAGGCAGAACACTCCATCGATCGCATCAATCGCTGGCCAGACGTCACTCCACAAATCGCTCTCCTTGAAAGGAAAAGTCCCGAATCGCAATAAAACCAACAGTTCCATAAAGCCCAATAAATTTCATTCCATCTACGTGTGCTTCGGCGGTCAAAAGACTCGTGAAGAACGAAAAATTTGGCTTGAAGTTCGCCTCTTCGGCTTTCCTGATATGCTTGAGACCGACCTCGCGACAACGGCCGTTAACGCAAGGTCAAGTAGCTGGTATCTGATTGGTCCATTTGAATCAAGTCACGCGCTGACAACACGACCCTCCACCGGAGGGAAAGGTACATTTTGTCGCGAATCAAGTGTCACACTAGGGCTGCAGCTGGTTTGTAACCGTTACAGAGTTCACAACTATCAAGCAAATTTAGAACGATAACTATCTTATGCTGAAAATCTAATCTTGTCGTTCTAAATTTGCTTGATAGTTGTAAACTCCGTAACGGTTACAAACCAGCTGCAGCCCTAGTGTGACACTTGATTCGCCACAAAATGTACCTTTCCCTCCGGTGGAGGGTCGTGTTGTCAGCGCGTGACTTAATTCAAATGGACCAATCAGAAACCAGCTACTTGACCTTGCGTTAATTGCCGTTGTCGCGAGGTCGGTCACAAGCATATCAGGAAAGCCGAAGAGGCGAACTTCAAGCCAAATTTTTCGTTCTTCACGAGTCTTTTGACCGCCGAAGCACACGTAGATGGAATGAAATTTATTGGGCTTTATGGAACTGTTGGTTTTATTGCGATTCGGGACTTTTCCTTTCAAGGAGAGCGATTTGTGGAGTGACGTCTGGCCAGCGATTGATGCGATCGATGGAGTGTTCTGCCTTCTACTTCTTTTAGAAGGAGAGACAACGATTTCGAAAAACTTCACTAAACGGCGTCAGAATGGCTTCAAAATCGGCACAAGAGACATGTACGCGACATATTTGAGGTAGGAAAACTTTATTTCTGATTAGATAGTTATTTACACATTTTTTTTTACAAACCGCCGACTTTCCCATACAATTCTCTATATAAACAAGCTGATGCAGAGTCGAATTTTGAGCTTCGGAAGCCTGTGGCATAACTACAATTATGCACACCCTCTGAGAATTTTCAGGTGAGTGATATCATAGACTCCTCGTTTAAGCTTACTGAAACCTCAAGTGTCGGTCAAATCAACTTTGTGTACAACATTTCAGTGACCTTGCGATTATTCACTATATGTTGGCGTGTCAGACGCGATTAATAATCTAGTGTTCCAAGATTTTTAACTGTAGAATCTTCCAAACACGATTAATAATCGTGAGTTTTACGACTATTAACTGTAATTTACCGGTACGCGATTATTAATCGCTGAGCCGGGGTAGCTAAACCTCGTGCGACGGATTTTATATGTTAAACTACGCTTGGTTTTGAATTCGCAAACACCATTTTCTTATGAACTGGTTCATTCTAGGGTTAAAGCGTGCAGATAAAACAGCTTTTGCTGTGCCTGATATTTTCCTGCAGGATTATTTTCGGCAAGAGTACGCTTAGTATTGTTTTTTGGACGTATTCACGACCGAACTACAACTTCCAATTTTTCCATTTTGTCAATTTCACGGTGTCAGCTGGGTGAAACAAAAAGATTCATTTGGGAATTTTGAAATAGTTTAATAATAAATTTACCTCTTTCCGTGGTTGATTGGGAAATATTTGAATAGAGCCTCGTTGAGGTAATTATCGTTTTCAAAGTTTTACAAACGTTTCACATCATTGTTCGCCAAAGAGCGAAAACCGAGGAAAAAATCATTCGCGAACTGACTAATCAGCCCATTAAAGCAAAAATCTTGAGAAATTTATTCACCTCAAGGATTCATTTCTAAAATAATTACACCAAAGCAAGCCCCGTCGACAGCAAAGTGCTTAACTTTGAAATACTTCTCGAGTGAAAATCTGTTTAACTCATTTCCGGCAGGGTACGGGCCTATGGGTGGATATCCACCCATAAATTAAAAAATTCGCCAAAAAATTGCGTTACTTCCGTTTCTTTCCAAATTTGGAGTATATGACCTTCATAAATTAAACCAATCACGTACCGAGTTTGGTGGATGACACTAAAATATAGCGTATATAAAGAATTTTTGCGTTTTCGCATCTGACTTTGAGAAAATGGCTGCGGCATCGAAGAGACCGCGACGCGTTATCATCCCGAATGACGAGCTCTTAGCAAGAATTTTTGACGACGAAAAGACTGCAGAAGGGATGGACAGTGATGAAGAGAGTGAAATAGATCGGCAGCTGGAAAACGAAACCGAGGAATCGAGGTAAGCACTAAATACAAGTCTTCGCGAAAGCAACGCCATTGAGCACATGGTTTTGAAATGCAAAAATATATTCCTCAGGTTGCATTTTTTGCGTTTGATATCTCATCTAGTTCTTGAAATTTGATTGGAAACTCACGCATGTGAGAAAAAAGCTCAATAATTTGTGCTAAAAGCATCTTTTGAGTGATGCGATTCAAGTTATTTGCCCAAGCGAAATTGGCCGCGTAATTCGATCAGCTGTTATGTTCCGATGGAAAAATGCATTTCTTGATTGTGTTGCGATGGTGATGCGCCGGCGATTTGGCGATCTACTGCTGTATTTTTTTTATCTCGTTAATTTTTAGCAACAAGGGAGACGAAAAATTTGTATTTTCAATTGTTTTTAGCGAAGGAGAAGAAGTTGAAGCTGATGAGCGGCTGGGGGAGGGTAGCGCATTGACAGATGTGCCTGCGGCGTCTGGTGAGTGAACTGTTTTCAACTGGAACACATTTAGCGCAACTAGCGTCATGTTCGAATGCGTATATGAAAGAATAATTCTCACGTGTGTGGGATATCAGTATATTTATGTTTGAAGCTATTCATTTATTCAATGGTAATTGTATTTTTGTTTGTGTAGTTACTGCCCCCCTGCTCCTTCTGCTGCTGCTGGTTCTGCCTCTCATACTGGTTCTGCCGCTACCCCTGGTGAGTAAATATTTTGAAAGGAATCAAAACCATTTTTGTTTATTTATTCCTTGGTTTATAGCAGTACATCTATAAGATCTGTGTACTTTGTAAACAAAATTTTAACATTTGTTGTGTTTGTATAGGTCCACATGCCCCTGGTCGATTCTATGGTGCTGCTGCTGCCGGCCCTCCAGCTCCTAGAGTTGTACATGGTGTCCCTGTTGTGCAAGGTCGTGGTGATGTTCCACCTGGTCGTGGGAGTGCTTGTGGTCGTGCTCGTGCTCGTGCTCGTGCTCGTGCTCGTGTTGATCCTGTTACCTTCAAATCTTACAATGATCCAGATGTCGGAAATCCCATTCCTCCCTTTACCCCTTCACAGCCAGCTGGAATTCACTACAGACAACGTCTACTCAGGGGCACCATGACAAAGGCTGTTGAGTTTTTTTACCTTTTTTTTTTACTGTAGAAATGATAAATAATATAGAAGAGCACACCAATAGTTATGCTAATGAACACATTTATTCAGGGTCCCATCAGAGTTATACAAAACCTGATGGTAGCTGGCAAACACTACAGCTGATGAGATCAAGCGGCTGATTGCTCTTCTAATTTATTTTGGTCTTGTCAAGGTTCTTGGTGATGTAGATAAGTACTGGAGCATAAAGACCCTGTATCATGGTCTCTGGCAAGAGCAATCATGCCCAGAACCAGATTCAAAGCCCTTATGGCCCTGTTACATGTTGTTGATCCAGCAACCGAGGATAAATCTGATAAATTGCGTAAAGTGGAGTCATTTATTGATTATTTTAAATCTAGATGTCGTAGCTTATATCATCCTAGGCAAAATTTAGCTATAGATGAGCGTATGGTAAAGTCTAGGCATAGGTCTGGTATATGTCAGAAGATATTACCAAAAAAATTTTTAAAAAGCAAAAAACCAAAAAATATATATAGTTTGTAGCATTTGTCATTGTTAGTAGCGAGTTACAATAATTATGATTTAATTCTAAAATTCCCACAGGGGCCTGCCAGTGAATGGCAGGGGTGGTGTAGGACCAATTTTTTCACTTCAAGACCCACCCCTATGCTGACATATCTCAAAAAAATTTTTCACAAAAAAATTTTTTTTCGCCGATTTTTACTGATCTACATAAGCGTGTATAAAAAATCATAACTAATTTCAGATTTGTTCTTTTTCAGCCAAATTTTCAGGAAATGTTGCTGACACTTCATGAATTAATTTCTTTTTTACTTCTCTGTACAATTACATATCACTTTGAAAAAAAATTATTTTTTCGTCAAATGTGATTCAATTTTTATGTTAATTTTTGTGAATTAAGATTTTTTTTCAGAAAAGTGCTGGGTTTCTATGATGGAATGTATTTTTTTCTGAAAAGCCCATTTTATACACTTTAAAATGAGATATTGTAGGCCATATTGCTGTAAATGGTTGTCGAGATATAAAATAAAAAACTCGATGTGGTAAATTTCGCCTATTTTTTGCCTGCAGGAAAAGAGTTAAGATAACTGTTTGTTGAGACCGAGATCGGCAACTTACGATTATTAACCGTGTTTGCCTGTCAGACACGATTAATAATCGCGTGTTCCAAGATTATTAACCGTTGAACCATCCAAACACGATTAATAAATTATGAACCGTAAAGTACAGGATTATTAATCGCAGAACACGATTTATTCATGGTCGTAAACTATCGTTCGCAATTTCGTGTTGACTAAAGCAATGTACCTTCTAGGCTGTTGAGTTTTTCCTCAATCAATTAAAGTCCATGTTTTAAAATGAATGGATTTAAACCTTTATTTGTGTAAACCTGAGGGAGTTTTCTCACATAACTTTCCGCTAAAATCGCACGCATTTGCTGTTTGCTTTACTTCATTAACTCCACAGCGAAGAAATATAAATAAGCTTACCATTTCGAGGCAAAAACACCCTCTTTTGCAAAGGAAAGAGAACTTAGCCAACGCTGTACGATTCTGCTTTTCCAAGAGAAGTGGTATTTTTAGTGGTATATTGACAGCATTTCGCGGAAACCTTTCGAATATTTAGCAGACTGTTGGATCTGGTCGTGTCTGTTTCACGGTGAATGGATTCTTTCACGTACATCATTTGTTTTTTCTTTTTTTAGCAACTTAGAACAGATATCGGCTTGAAGCTACATGAAAGCAGTTTTTTCCCGGCTTTTCATTTCATTTTGCCTCCGAGTCGGTGGCAATTTTGCAGCGTGACTACACCTTGAAATTTAAAAAACAAAAAACATCGAACGCAGACATCGAACTCAATCGCTTCGGTATCGCTTCGCATCGATCGTCGCGACTAGCAAACTTTTCCAAAGAGCGCTTTTATGAGGTAAACATTTCTGTCATGGATTCGCTTGAAGTGCCCCAACCCCAAGCTGCCATTACATTCTGGACTACTTTGTGTCGCTGCGGTTAAATCCTTTGTGTATCCGATACGCAGCACACCGAATATCACGATGCATTGGAAACGTGGTACATGCACATGTTTAGGTTGTATCACTATACAATAAACGAGTTTTAAAGAGGAGATCTTTTCACTGAACGGACTCACTGGAATTTTCTGTTTTTACCGTATAAAAGGGCATAAAATGCTTGTGAGATCAGCCGATGGGAATATGTTTATTTCACGAACAGCCGGTCTGTTTTTGGCTCATTCGTTTGCAAAACATCAAATTTTCTCTTAGGAGAGACATGTTACAGCTGACAATACTATGAATATAAATTATCGGTTAAAATCATGTCTTATTTGCCCTCAGAGTTAGAATTATTGAGCTTCCTTCAAAGAACTTTGTAAGCGCAACAGAACTTCCGTTCCCGGGATGACGTCATACAAGCCCTGAACCCAATCTCCCTTTAACTCGGTCGTGAAACAAAATGGCGGCGTTTTTGGTCGTAATTTCGAGACTTTACCGGGGCACAAAAATGCGAAGATTCAACCGAATCAAAAATTTTTTTCACGGTTGTGCTTCTAATTCAGAGACGAATCATTTAAAATGAAAAAATATTTGGGGGTTAGGGGCACTTTAATAAAAAGTTTTAGGAGAAATAACTTCAGGAAATTACATTTCGGAACGAAATGTCGAACAGCCTTGGAGATTTGACCCTCTAAAATTTTTTCCGTAATGGTGGCTGGAGATCGAAAATTTCCTCATGTCAAACTTAAGTGAACGTACGAATAATAACCTGACACGACGCCACATACGATTAATAACCTTGATTTCTACGGTTATTAATCGTACCTTGCACGTATAATAACCGTAAGTGGCAAGTTTCCAGTATAATAACCGTAGAACACCGCATTGTACGGTTATTATACTGGTTTGACGCGAATAGTACGTATAATAACCGTACAATAGCATATAGTACGGATATTATCCTGTGCTCCAAAAGTATTTTGACACTCCAGAAGTAAATTGACACCTGTTTATGGTTCAAATGTGCATGAAAGCTCATAACACTAAACACTAAAATGCTAAACGCTAGAAACCTCAGCCTTTTTGACCCAAATAATCTCCACCAGAGCGCCTTTTGACAGTCTAAGTATTTCGCTTTTCAAAATGTATTGGCATGGAAACAGGTCCATCCCTCAGTCAATGGCCGCGGTGTCTTCTGCCGTTCTAAAGACCCAATCCGATATATATCCAGCCTCTCAAAGAGATGCCCCTCGCATCGTAATCGACTTCCACGAGTTTGAGAATTAAGCTTTTTAGTTTCCGTGAAATGTCTGCGACTTTAAGAATCTTTCACACACTTGGCCTTAGTTAAATGCATTTCTCCGATATTACACTGTACGGCCTATGATGTGTATGACATTAAAAGCCATTTTTACCTTTCAAATGGGAGATCTCAACAGCATCTTCTCATCATCTGAAATAAAAATGAAGTAAGCTTAAGCCTTTCATCATTTTTTTGTGTGATACGATTTGACTGTATTAGAATGCTAGGAAGAAATTGTCGAAAACGCTAAACATGACTTAAGTATATAACATGCTGTCAGTGCTTAAATATTACTCAGGATGGAGGGGATAAGGCGAAATAAATGCGGAAATCTTACCGCTACTAGAAGAAACCTGTAGTGTAAAACTGACCAGCTGCTCCTTCAAATTGGCGCCAAAAAGGGTGCGGCTTTTAAGTTCCATTTATTTCTTTGAGTCATTCTGCATATATTACATTCCGCATAATTATGCCATGCCACATGGAATCAATACACTAAAGCTACAGGGCTAGATAATATCTCTGCTAAGTTGATTCGTGAGTGTGCTGATATTTCAGGCCCGTTATGCGATCTGTTTAATAAATCCTTGATGTCTGGCATATTTCCTGACGAATGGAAATGTGCTAGAGTGACTCTGTTGTTTAAACAGGGCGAGTCATCTGATTTAAACAACTACCGACCTGTCTCAGTCATTTCCGTAATCGCCAAAGGTTTCGAGAGGATTGTGTACGATCAGTTATACAATTTCTTAAACAGCAAAGAAATCATCTCTAAACATCAATCTGGTTTCCGGTCTTTACACTCAACTGTTACTGCTCTTCTAGAAGTCACTGAGAGTTGGGCATTTAATATCGATTGGCTACGTAAATGCCATCGTGTTTCTCGACTTAAAAAAGGCATTCGACACCGTTGATCATGAGATACTACTAACCAAAATGAATCAGTGCAGAATTCTAGGGAAAACCCTTGATTAGTTTAAATCATATTTGACGAGTCGCACACAACGGTGTTCCGTTAATGGTTGTCTCTCTGACTCTACCACTCTTTAATGTGTGCCACAAGGAACGATCCTTGGCCCTCTTTATTTCTAATTTATATTTACGATTTGCCTAACTGTCTATCGTTCAGCATACCTAGAATGTATGCTGATGACACCCACATTAAGTACTTATGCTGGGTCAGGTTTACATCTAATTCAGTCTAGTCTATCTCACGACCTTGAAAAGCTAAGCAAATGGCTTGTGTCTAACAGACTTACCTTGAACGCTACAAAAACTGAATTTATTTTGATCGGCTCCAGGCAAAGATTAAGTACTTTATCTGATACACTCGAACTTTCCATTGATAATGTTCCAATTGAACAAGTTTCCTCTGTGAAATCACTTGGAATATATATCGATGAATGTCTAACGTGAAACTCCCAAATTGATAAACTGTGTAAAAAGCGAGTTAAGCCATTTGTGCCTCAATCCACCCTACTCAGCATATACAACTCACTAGTTCAATCTCACTTTGACTACTGCAGCCCAATCTGGGGTAATTGTGGCAAAACATTATCTCATAAGCTACAAAAACTACAAAACCGTGCTGCACGAGTAATAACTTCATTGAGCTATGACGCTGAAGTCGATTCCTTGTTTCACAAACTCAGCTGGGAAGGCTTGCAATCTCAACGTCAAATTCAGAAAGCCCTAATGGTTTTTCAAGTCTTAAAACGGTCTGGTTCCTGAATATCTTATGTCTAAATTTTCATCGTGAATTGAATCAAACTATGCTTTGAGGGACTCGGTTAACAAACTTGTTGTCCCCTTTCCGAGAACTAACTACATGAAAAATAGTTTTAGTTACAGCGGCGCAACCCTCTGGAATAGCTTACCCTGTAACATTAGAGAGTCTGATTTATTAAATCAATTTAAATGCCTTCTCTATCTTAATTTTTAAACACACGGCATTCATGGAAAACAGGTTTAATAAGTAGAATATTGTTGTAACGCATAATTTTTAATTATAGCATAATGTTGAACATAACATAGTTTTAGGATACCTGATGAATTTTTTACAGTATATAAATAATGATTAAAGATTATAGATTAAAGAAAGATCGTATTATAATACGATGAACCTCTGTGGCCTAGAGGTCATTGTTCCTGCCTCTGACGAAGCTAACCCGGGGTCGATATCTATCTAAGTCTTAAAACGGTCTGGTTCCTGAATATCTCATGTCTAAATTTTCATCGTGAATTGAATCAAACTATGCTATGCTTTGATAAATCACGGGCTTTTTTTTTTTTTTTTTTTTTTCATTTCTGTTTTTCTTCTTCTTTTAGAAATATTTTTTACAAGTGTTGTAATTATTGTTCTCAGTGGTTGAGCTGTAAAGCAATTTTGTAATTTTAGAGCCTATATGTTGATAGGGGTCTAAAGAAATAGACTCCAACACAAACTACGTGCAATGCGTCCGATGTAAGAAAGACGGACTTCTCTCTATTCTTTTGTTTAGCGCTAAATTAGGGATACAATACTGTTTTTGCAAGCCCGAGTTTAGGTTAATTGTAGCCTCTTGTTGTTAATTAATTAGTGGCTTTTGTCCTAACTATAGGTACTAATGACCAACACGCTTTTGCGTTGGCGTATGCTGCTTGCGCTTATGCTTTAAGGACCAGTTCAAACGTCGAACTTCACATGTGCCAAATCTAATGCAAATGAGAAACATATATGACTCGCTTATTTGCATTAGATTGGGCACATGTGAAGTTCGCCGTTTGTACCGGGCCTAAGAACTCTTTAATGTTCTGCTTCAGAGTTAGTGTTGTCACTGGATTGCATATGCAAATAATGACCTGTGTATGTGTTAACAGAATAAACGTACAATTTGAAACACGTAATAATTGATTTGAGTTATTTGTTTTAAGGTTGAAAACGGCGGGTCTAATGCACATGTCGTCGGCTTTCCCATGGGGTCGACCCCCGGGCCAACCAAGGAGATATGTGGAGGAATACAAGGAATTGGATGTGATTCTTTGCCCGAGGGTAGGGGAAATTTCGACATTATTTTACGATCAAAGATTAGGGGTGGAGAAATTCAAACGTTTGTAAAGGATTTCAGGGGGAAGCCGATGACATGTGCATAAACTACAGTGGAACCCTGTTAAAACAACCATCGCCGGGCCATGAAAATTTGGTCCTATTAACGGGGTGGTCGGATTAACAAGGTTTACCAATGAGAAAATGAGTGGGCTTTTGCAGCTCAGGCCACAAAAAGTGGTTGTATTAACGGGATGGCCGTATGGTGGGGTTCCATTGTACAGACCACATACCACAGGTCAGAGTACAAGAACAATTTAAGTGTCTCCTAGCCCTATGCACATGTCATCGGCCTCCCCGTGGGGTCGACTCCCTGGCGAACCAGGGAGATATGCGGGGGTATACAAAGAGATGGATGGGATTCTTTGCCCGAGGGTAGGGGAAATGTTGATATTGTTTTACGATCAAAGATTAGGAGGTAGGGAAATCCCATCAATTTGAAAACAATAGAACTATTAGAAGATGAAGAAAGGAAGTCAATATTTCTGTTTGCTTCCTCCAATACACATCTCCCTGTACATAAGGCGACTGGTTGACAACAGCGAAAAAACAAGCTTAAGGAGGCTCCCTAGAGTTTTTAGACCGAGCGCAAGCTGGGCACTAGCATGGCGCGAGATTTAAAATCCACGCGACGTTCACGCAAAAAATATAAACAAACATGGCTTCCCTGTTTAGAAACATCGTCCGGATAAACTTCATAAAATTGTTGAAAGTTCGAAATGCAAGTTGTTTTGTTAGCATAGACCGCTGTTTTGGTAAAAGAGAAAATGTAACAAGAGTTGCCAGTTTATATTCGACAGAAAGTATCGATAGTCGAAATCGTGAATCCTATCGTAAACATCAGAGAAAGTTTCCGTACATGTACTCAGTGTTTGGATTAGTGAATTTGGCTGCGGCTAACTCGAACGATAAAGGAGGAGGAAATTCACCGTCTTCATCACTTGTCGGTCAGAGCCTTTCTCCTTCTCACTACGTAAAGCGTAGCGCGAATGGGCGCTTCAGGAAATCCGGGACGAAAACTGGACCACATGAGACGTGGATATCAAAACTATATCGCTAAAAGGAAACTGGAGTTTGAAAACTGTATTGACGAAAACGAACCACCCTCTAAACGTGAAACAAGGAGTACTCAGGTATGGGAGCTTTAGGATTTTATCACTACAAAGAGGTGCAATTATGGGAACCATCCATTTTTTGTGCTTGTATTACAGGCTGCTACCGAACGAGAAGAAGCTATTCCCCGTGGAACTCGTTTCATTGACCTCGGTACATTTCGGGAAAGCCTCCAAAGCTGCACTCACTGCCAATCAGGTAAATGTAATCCACCATTTTTTTCCCCTGAACTACGTGGAATAGACTGAGCTGGAATGGACTTTTCTATTTGCTCCACGGAATGTATACCTACTTTCTTGTATGCCCTTTTGAATCGACACATTATAAACCCACAAGTTATTGTGGTTCTTGTATTATTCTAGGTCCACTTTCATTTTACAATGTGACTGATGAAGTACGATATGGGCTAGCCAGCACATTTGTGATAAAATGTCCATTCTGTGGTGAAAACAACCAAGTAAAAACTTCTGGACAACACCGAAGTGGACAACGTGGTCCACCTGCTTTTGACTTAAACACACGTGTGGTACTTGGCTGTCTTCATGCTGGCATTGGCCAAACCCATATAAACAATGTGCTCTCCACTTTAAATGCCCCAACTTTAAATTCTGTCACAATTAAAGTGAGGGAAAGAGAGGTAGGGAAAGCTGTAGAGGGTATTGCAAAAAGTAGCTGTCAGAATTGTTTAACAATGGAGAAAAAGGAAGCCCTACAAAATGGAGTTAAGGTTGATAAAGGTAATCTTGTTCCAGTACCCTGTTCCTTTGACATGGGATGGCAGAGACGTGGAAAGGGACACAACTCACACACTGGACAAGCAGCAGTTATGAGCTTGTCTTCTAGTAAAATATTGGACTACACAACAAAGACAAAGACTTGTAGATTTTGTGATTGGGCAAAATCCACAGGAAAGCAACCTAAAGCCCATGACTGCCGAAAAAATCATGAGGCCTCATCAAAAGCAATGGAACCTGCTGCAGCAGTTGAATTGTTTAACAGAGCTCCAACCCAAGGTGTAAAGTATTCAATTTACACCAGTGATGATGACTCCACAACAGAAGCACACATTCGTCAAAAAGTTGCCTATAGGGTTGAAAAATTCAGTGACATTATACACATGAAAAGATCCCTTACTACACGTTTATACAATCTCAGTCAAAATGCCAAATTTGACAATTGTTCCCCCCTGTCTCAAAAAGTGATCAATCATTTAGTGAAGTGCTTTTCATATGCTATTGCCCAAAATAAGGGTAATTCAAAAGGAATTCAGGCTGCACTTAAGTGCATCATTCCGCATGCATTTGGAGACCACTGTAACTGTGCAACTAGTTGGTGTGGATTTAAAACTGACCCAGTATCCTACAAGCATAAAGACCTGCCCTATGGAAAAGACCTGCATGGGGAAAATTTACAGTCAGCTTTGAACAACATCTTCAAAGATTACTGCACTGATGCTGTAGCAAAGAAGCTTGCACCTATGACAAACTCCCAACGGAATGAGACTCTGAACAGTGTTATAGGATCCAAAAATCCAAAAATAAGATTTTACGGTGGCAGCGATAGTAATGATTTCCGTGTAGCCTGTGGGGTTGCTCAGACAAATTTACGATACAATTACGTAAGCAGAACCCTTGAAGCACTCAACATAGAGCCTGGCAACTTTTGCTCGAAATATGGGCAAAAAATGACTAATCAAGTTATTACGGATAAAATCCGAAAATCCTCTTTGGCTTTTAAACGGGTAAGAGCTAATAGCCATAGGCAAAACTGTTCACAAACAGCACGAAAAGAGGCAAGAGAAGGGAAAACGTACGAAACAGGAATTGGATTGAACCTTGATCTAAACATCTCAACAGTCACTTCAAGTACACTGAAAGAAATCGAAAGCATCGTTCCTGAATATTCTGCACGACCACTGGCAAAGCAATTCAAATATGAAGAAAACAAAGTTTACAACTTCCTAATTTTTGACACCGAAACAAATGCTACTGGAAAATCTGCTGTGCTCTGTCAACTCTCTGTTACTGATCAATCTGGCACGCATCAATTCTCAACTTATATCTTACCCATGCAAGACATCGATTGTTTCGCTTCTAAAGTAAATAAACTTAAAATATTCAAAATAAACAGCGAGCGAAGACTTTTCAAAGATAACAAGCAAGTTTCTACCGTACCCTTGAAGGAAGCTGTGTCAAACTTTTTATCCTTTATTTCACAGTCTGTGGACAGAGCCAAGTCCCAAACAAACAAAAACGTCGTAACGGTCCTCCTTGGTCACAACTCTTCAACCTTTGACACTCCTGTACTTTTAAGAAATTCTGGTACTGATTTCACTGAAAGATTGCAGAAGATGGACATTTGTATTGCTGATTCTCTTACGTTGTTCAAAACACTGATCAGAAAAAAACTACCATGTTTGCAAAATTCCGATGGCACGTTTCCAAAAACCAACCAATCCTCGCTGTACAGCTTCTTATTTGCCAAATCCTTCGAAGCACACGATGCACTTGAAGATGTTCTTGCACTGAGAAAGATAATTTTTGAATCACGACTTGAACTTCCTTTGAAAACAATAATCGAGAACTCTGGTGTTGTAAGTACATCCCACGCTGCTGAGGACGTGAAGTATCTTGATCACCGCCATCTTTTGATCCAATCGTTTAAACACAATCTCCATCATCAACAATATCTAAAGAAAAACATGGTTGAAAAAATAGCCGGTAGTGGGCTGGCATTTGACGATCTGAAAATGGTGCACAGCAAGTACGGGAAAGAAGGACTGATTGCGATCCTGTCCAAACCACCGACTTCATCTTCATCGGCATCGCCACGAGTAACGAACACGCCACGAATTTTGGCTACAATAGTTAAGTACTTCGAAGAAAAGATCCAGCACTAGGTAGGAAACTCAATCTTTCTCTCTTCCCGTTTGATAACTGGCGAGATATTACGGAAATAGCTATAAAAACGCTCTTGATGATTCAACATGTACATGAACTTACACGTGCTTTAAGCTGCTTGTACGCATGCGCACGCGAGGACTCGCGCGTAAAGCCTGAACCGCGCGTGTTTTTCTGATTTTTGTGACGTCAAGCGCTATCAAATCTGTGAAAATTAAATGCTAATTTTCTCGCGTTCCCTTCGGTAATTTTTTTTAAAAATTGGCTCAGTTCTAACTACATACAGTTCCTATCAAATACCCTATTTTTGTTAAAATCTGTCAGAGCTAATCAAACATATTTCGAAAAATGACAAATTACAGAATATTGGCAAAACCGTCTGAACGACCTTGACTTTTTAACAATTCAAAATGTCAGATAATATCATTTCCATAATGTGGCAAAGAATAAAAACATTTCACCGAAGGAAAGTATAAATATTAAGGAATTTAGGCTGAAAACAGGAATATATCTTCCTGTCAATAGATTTGATGTTGCCATGGTAACGTCATTAATACAAAAATTGACACCCAAAAAATAAACCTTATTATATCAGAACCCATACTGGTAAATCTCTACAGGGAACATTTTAAGAGAAATTTGCTAGGTTTACTTTTGTAACTTGCGTTCTATAGGGACGGTATTCGTAAATACTCTAGGGAGCCACCTTAAATAGCTAGAAAAGTACCAAGGTGTAACAATTACCAAATTTAATCTTTAAGATAACTTTTCAATAGTCTCACCTCTACACAAGTTGCTTGGCAAAAATTAGTATGTGGACCTTTCCTGTGGATGCGGTCCAATAAAAAATAGGAGCAAATCCATTTAAAGAAGTGGAGGAAAGCTATCAATACAATATCCCACAAATAATGAAATTGTGCTCGATTTTCGCGCGATTTGGGAGTCTGGACAAACTCGTACCCAGATTCTTCGTTCCCCTTGACCAGCGGTCGGGAAACGAGCGACCCTGGAAAGATCCAATTTGAAGGAGATTTGAAGTCCGAAAATATCTTATCTCGTTTCCAGAGCCCACGCATCTGTGAGTCAACGTCTTGGTGCTGACCAACAGACAAGTGGGCTCTGGGAACGAGATTGGAAAATATCGGACTTCTGGCTGAACTGTGCATGTTTACCCTGCTATGGGGAGCAGGGTTGGCGCAGTGGTGAGAGCGCTCGCCTTCCACCAATGTGTCCCGGGTTCGATTCCCGGACTCGGCGTCACAAGTGGGCTGAGTTTGTTGGTTCTCTACTCTGCTCTGAGGGGTTTTTCTCCGGGTACTCCGGTTTTCCCCTCTCGCCAAAAACCAACATTTGATTTGATTTGATTTGATTTAGAGTTAATTGGTAAATGAAGAGCTACTATGTAGAGATGTTGCCAATAAACCCATTATTATTATTATTATTATTATTATTATTATTATTATGATTATGATTATTATGTTTAAGGTTAAGCTCCCTATAAGAGTTTATAAGAGTTTTGTTTTACTTCTGTTTATTTGAATTGCTTGATAAAGCCAATCAGAATCGTCAAACGATAGGATCTTTCGAGAGTTTCTAGAGTCGCTCGTTTTGTCAAGCGTGCGCAGTAGGGGACGAAGACTCGAGGGACGAGAATGGAATCTGGGACAAGAAAGCTCGGTACCAGTTTCCTGTCGACAATTCAATGCGACAAGAGAGATCCATGCACGAATACTACAACTCGAGTACAAGTCGGATCCTTTGGACTGACCCCTTCAATCGAGCGCGAGTTGTGATAACCAAGCATGATTAAAGACAACAGTAATCGAGCTCGCGTTGTATCCGTACTTGGGTTGTAACTCGTACTAAGATTCCTGTACTCGTGTATGGCTACTCAGAAAAGTAATATGATCCGCTGTTTCTACTGTAGACAGTGTAGATAGCTCTTCCTACTGTAGACAGTGTAGATAGCTCTTCCTACTGTAGACGGTGTAGATAACTGTTCCTACTGTACATTGTAGATAGTTCCTACTGAAGAGAGTGGATATAGTTGTTTTTCTTGTGGATTTAAATAAGACGTGAGGAAAATTCATCGTCATGTATATGAAGGAAATGTACTATGGATGCATATGTGTGATTCTCACATGAAGTATATACCATGTTAATAGTTAATTTGCATTTAGTGGTAGCGTATCATGAAGTAGTAACCACTAAACCAACTTAACCAGCTGTACCAAAACATCTGTAGATCTCTTCTTTTTCCCTGAGGGCTTGATCGTACATCTCCATTTTTTACATTTTTTTGGGTGTGTACTCGTATTGGCAACGTCTCAGAAGAGCCTAATTAAGCTGGAGATTGATAGCGGAGCACCATACTTATGGAAACCCATCAACTGCTTTTCTCATGGTAAAAATGGCTAGCGGTATTGCTTGTGGGCGCGTACGCACGACGACGTTGCCCAATAATTAATAATATCCTAATAATAATATATATATTTAGCCAAGCCTAAAAGCGGAGCTCCAAAAGCATTCTTTTTCTACTGGCATTTACATATAGTCTGCTTGTCATATCACCCATCTGACCTCACTCAAGCTACAGACCCAATGCTGTAGAAAATAGTATGGAAAGGTGATCTGAGCCAGTGGCACAGTGGATTTGGACCCCACGTGGATTTGCACCCTCCAGTCCAGATCTGCTTGTGGATCAGATTTGGACCCCCTAGTCCAGAACTGCTAGCAGATATGAATCCCCTTTTACGAATTTGGACCCCCACCCCTCCTAAAAACAAGCGTTCTATTGAGTAAGGTAATAAAAATTCCTTTCCAAACTGAGTTTGGAGATGTTAAAAAAGCAAAATAAAAATATTGAGGTAGGTTTTTTTAAAAATAATCTTTAATACCTTGTGTAAAAAAGAACCTGCAAAGCTAGTTTTCATCTATAAATTTTTAAAACAAAACATTTCTTAACATCTTAGAGCAATACCTAAGGACAGGTCTGTTTCCCCGTTCAACTGTAGGCAACTTAGTTACATACTTAGCTACTTAGGTATGGTTTAGAGCCACTAGAAATTGGTGGAGAAGCCTGGTGATTGCTCCTTGGAATCAGTATCACATCAGATATATAGTGATTCAGATCATCACTTCATAATGAATGCAATTTCAATTATCCACAGCCTCCCATGAGACAGTCAGAAATCGGAAATTGTGTATCCTCTGGATATATGTATGCCTCACAAAAATTATGAAAGAAAGATACATGGAAATCAATAAAAATATTTAGATGCCATGAATTAAGACCAAGATATTTATTTTGATCAATTACTTCTTGACGTTACTATCACAAAAAAAAAAACTGCTTGCTAACATTAAGCTCATCACTCAATGCACCTACAGTGTTTTCAAAAAGAAATGCAGCTGCTCTTAGCTTCTGGCCAGTTAAGTGCAAGACCAAACAACTTGATAATAATATATTGGGCATTTGGTTGATACCACTATCAAGGTGATTCATCAAAGCAAAAGTGCTGGAAATCCGTTAGCCATCTTAACTTGATCTTAACATACTTCATCAAACATCAGAGATTCCATTAAACATTAATGCCAAATGTCATCCAAACATCCCACAAGATTGGTGTGACCAGCTACTAATAAAATTAATTGAAAGACTGTATGCAGGAGGAGGAAGTCCAAAGGATGTGTACATTGATGAGAAAGAGCTTACTTTAAGTTTAATTTTAAGTTTTAAGTTTAATAATACTTTGTCATGTGAATACAACTAAGTTGATACAAAACAAAAAAGTGCATGACTGGAGAATAATTGGGAGAAACTAAATTCCCATACAAAGAATATTATCTAATATTACACATTCTAAAAACTAAGAGGTGAAATTTAAACGTGGCCCAAAGCTAACCTAATCAAATTAAATCAAATACTTGTCTCTTACAAGTCACCCCTGATTTGAGATTGAGACTAAAAATCATGAAGTAATCCAAAGCAAACCTAATTAAATTACATACTTGTCACTCACAAGCTACATCTGATTTAAAATTGACACTAATAATGTAATAGATAGGACTTAAAACTGCTTAAAGAAGGTGCATGCATGATGTTCGATGGAACACCATTCCAGTCTGTTATGTAGCGATTAAAAAAAGAAAAGCTGAAGGCCATATATATATTTAGCCATGCCAAGCCTAGAATCGGAGCTGCACACTCTCACCGAGCAACTTCGCAAGAGTTTATTTGGGCCAGTTTAATTTGTGTCCAAAACAATTGAGCAGCAGCAGGGAAAACGAAGAGTTTTCGATAGTAAACGTTTGCAAAAAAGAAAAAAAAAAACGACGGACATTCTTGAGTCTAACTACTTTGAGATGAAAGCGTAAAGGGATTCAAAGCGGATCAAAAAAACAAAACAAAACCTGAAAACAAAAACACTGCAAGCGAACAAAGTACGATGCCGGCGAGTGTTTGCTCGAAGAAGGAGAAGGTGGAGAAATTAAACAAGACTAGCTAGTAATTAAAATAGCTTGTAATGATAAAGCTAGGAAAATCGGTATTTATTTTGACATAAATGCCCCTAGAAAAAAAAATAAAGGGTACAAACTCTTCGTTTACAGCAGTCAACAGGAATTGACCGCGGTTCAGAAACAATATAACAACAAACATAAGACTTATTACAAGAAAACAAAGCACAATATGAATAATATTTCTTCGAAGATTCTTGGAGAAGGTGCAGAAATCTTGTATTAAGCTAGAAAATTTCCTTAGCAGATTTGACATAAATGTCCGTAGAAAAGACAAAAAAAGAGGTCCGTACCTGATCGTTTAGAGCAGTCAACAGGAATCACTGAGACAGCAATCACTCGGAATGCGACAGAGCTGAATAATAGAGCCATTTCCCACAAAATCTTTCCTTGGCTTACACAAAACACTTAAGTGCTTTGATGGTTTTACTGTTACTTCCCATGTCTTCCGAAGAACCTTCTTCAATTAATGATTCTCAGTGGCAAAACATCATCCAGATAACGAAGAAAGCGCTTGCCAAACCAAACGAGCATTTCTCTCGCAGACCCGTCCACTTTAAAATTTATCAAAACCAGCCAGCCAGTCAACCCATTTCGCTGTTTTTAACATCCAAACGCTGATTCTTACCGGTTCAAACAAACGACATGTTTAAAGACGGCGAAACTTAATTGTTGTTTACAGGCTGCTTTCGACGAAGATCTCTTAAAGACTTGACGAAGTGAAGCGCGCTGGGTTTTGACTGTTTTGGCAGCATTTTGACAACTTAATGTCAGATTTTGAGAAGTGCACATGCACATGCATTTGATCGGATTTTTTATTTTTACTCGAGCTCGAGTCTCCCCCTTTAATGCTTAATTTTACGAGGACTCATTGCGATTACGTGTTGATAAGATAAGGGCAAAAGTTTCTTAACGCTACTGTGAGGAACCAAGGTCGAAAAACAGTCAGCCAAGCCGAGTAAAAACACTCGTTCGCTTGCAAAGAAAACAACGTAACAAAACAAACAAACAATTCAACTACTTCTTTGCGTCCAAAACGAGTACAGATGATTGTTATTTATATCCATTCG
>JAEMWC010000053.1:1015000-1092500 GCA_016490735.1 Pachyseris speciosa | reverse complement strand
GCTGATTGGCTACTTTCCATTTCCTATTGTATTTTCTTGGATTTGATTGGCTCATACAAGCTGTCCTATTATTCTTAAATTAGACAGTTTGCCATTTTCAATAGGAAAGTCCTATCTAAAACTATCCAAATTAATCCTTAATTGGACAGTTTTTGAAAATTAAAGGATAATAGCTATGCTGACAATATCGGATTAACTAACAGCTATATAATTATAATAATAATCAATACTTGAGCCCAACATGGCGGCCATACTCCACCTGACCAGAGCCTGACCAGCGAGTTTACAGCGCAAGAACAGCGCACATCTCTGATAGTTGGACGTCCATGTTATGGTCAGTTGACACCTGTCAAATCAAGGCATCCGCTGACCAGTATCACGTGAGCATATCGCGGGCTCAAGTTTAGAGCTCATCGAGGTCAGCTGTTTTTTTTTAAGTTGACCGCTGACCAGGTACTGGCTTTCGAGTGGATCGCAGGTTCAATTCTGATTAACTTAACCAAAAAGAGACACCAAAACCAAAACGAGGCTTAATTTTTCGCGCGCTTTCTCCCGCGCGGCTCGAAATTTCACATTCAGTTCATTCGGTTGGTTTCCTCATTATGAGCAAAACAGTTTCAAGTTTGTCTTTTAATTCGCGTAAAAAGCATAACAATTAAGAACTTGTTAAAAGATCCTCCGGAAGGTGAATTTGCAAGTGCTAAAAAGCCGGGAGGCGTGAAAGATTTTTCTCAGGAAAAGATTCAAACTTGGATCGATTGTGTGGTTGAAAACAAAATGATTTAACGCTTCGAGGGCTCTGCTGTCACTTTACCGCGGCATCTTGCAGCTCACCAAGAAAGCAGATCACCGGCATTAATGGCAGGAACGAGTAGCTCAAACTCTGTGGAAGAAGTTCTTTCTTTGGACAAACCGTTTGCTTTTTGCGAATGCGTGTTTTTACTAAAGTGGAAGCTTGCGTATTTTCAAGTGGTAGAAACCTCTACAACACAGGACACTGAGGTAAATTAAATAAATTGAAGCTTAACATTTGGTTTAATCGTTGTTACTTTTGTTCAAGTATGAAACTTGTATTTTTCTCTCGGCTGGATATAAATAACAATCATCTCTACTCGTTGTGTAGGCAAAGAAGTAGTTGAATTGTTTGCTTGTTTTGTTACGTTGTTTTGCGAACGGGTGTTTTTAATCTGCTTGGCTGACTGTTTTTCGACCTCGGTGCCTCGACAGCGTTAAGAAACTTTTGCCCTTATGTTATTAACAGGTAATCGCAATGAGTCCTCGTAAAATTAAGGATTAAAGCCGCGGCTAAACGATCACACATTTTCATCCAACATCGTCAGTTGTCAAACATAACGTTGGGTGGCTAAACGCACAAACAAAATTTTTGACGAAACACTAGACAGATTGAGTCCACAAAACGATTTTTTGCGTATTATCGCTGAAATTTTCGACGTTATGTGGTTCATTTGATTGCTTTTTACCGTTCTTGCACGATTTGTTTGTTGGAGTGGTTAAACGATCAATGCGAAATGTTGGATGAAAAGGTTTGATCTAGATCAAACATGGAAAGCCATTTAATGCACTATTGAGAGAGGTGGCTAAACCTTCAAACATGCTTGTCCAACGATGTTGAATGAAAATATTTGATCGTTCTTTGATTGCTAAACTTTTTTCGAACAAACACACGCTTCGACTGTATTGTTTTCTTGTAATGTTTCGAGGTTTTTGAGCCACAGTCAATTCCTGTTGACTGCTTTAAATGTAAAATATTGGCGAAAGGAAAGCCATGCGGTGTTGCAACCTCGTTCCCAGGGTCCTCTCTCTTCCTCCCTCAAGAAAGTACCCTGGTTGCGGCTGGTCACGTGTCTGTTAGATTTTTGCATATTCCAGAAAAATGATTGAAGGGAGGGACAGGAAAGTTAAAGTTTGTCTCCACAAAGTAGAGGAACCACCCTCTGTGCGGATTTGATTTGTACGCCTGGACACGTGACCAGCCGCAACCAGGGTACTTTCTCGAGGGAGGAAGAGAGGGGACCCTGGGAACGAGGTTGGCGGTGTTGCTCAATACCAGTAAAAATAATAATAATCGTGGAGCTCCGCTTTTAGGCTTGGCTAAATCTATATATTATTTGTCAATCCTCAGCTCATGGTTGTGGCGTGCACAAGTGGAGCTGCTGCATATGAAGGCAGAAATGTTTCGTTTTTGAAATCAATTTTAGCATACAGTTCCTCAAGGAAAGTAAAATACTTTGTTTTGAAAAGTATCATATTTTATCAATAACGACAGGCAAACTTATTACAGTAAACTAGTCATAACTGCAGGCGAATTTTTGTTGATATGAACGTGTTCAAATTGAAGCAAAACATATGTATAATTCTAGTAGCAGTTGGTTTTAATTTGCCTTTTTCTTGCGTGCTGATTTTTAGGAAACGTTACATTAGTAAAGTTCTTATGAGGAACTTTTTGAGACAGGTATGTAAAGCCTCCAAGCCATTGGAAACACAGGACTGGAGAGTACATTTAGTGAAGGTGATTATCATTGTAGTGTATGACAAGGAATTTGGATAAGAGATTTTCAAATGTAAAAGAACTGTTGCTCTTGGTACTGTCCGACAAGGACACAACAAAACGCTGGAAGACACACAATTAAACCAATAAAAAATGAATGTTTATAATCAGAATGAAAGATTAAAAGAGATTTGCTAAAGCAAACATATGCAAAAAGTAAAGAAATATTTAATACTCGACGTTTCGGAGTGGTGATGACGCCATTATCAAGATAAATAAAATATAAGAAAGCGAATATTTGAGAAGGCTAGAGCTAAAATTTACATACCTTATTGGTATTAATTTTCTAGGTCACTTAATTTCGCGAAAATGGATCTGTCTTTCTGTAATTGTAATAGTAGCTGTAGCAAAAGTGATTATGGTAATGTTAGTATTGGTTTTAGTAATTTAAGTTGGGTCCCCACAAGATGTACATTTTTGTAGTAATTAGCTTTTATCTGTCTGTCTGTAATAGTAGTAGTAGAAGTAGAATTTTAGTATTAGTTTTAGTTTTTTTATTTGTCAAGACGCCCTCCATGGAAACCAGCCGAGAGTTGTTGGAGCTAGCGTGTTTCTCTTTCGATTTGAACGTTTTAAATAAAGTATAACCTACCTACATACCAACCAGCCTACCTACCTACCTACCTAGAACCCGATGAAAAAAATTGATCCAGTCCAATTTGAATGAGCAAGTGTTGATGTGCACGCTCACATCTCGTAAGTACAAACGAATCTGATAGGCTGATTTCTGCGCGCGCGTTTTCTCCTATCATTAGTCAGGCTTACATGAAGATAGAAGATTGCTCCAAAGAACACGACATTAGATATGTTTTTGCTGTTTGCATTACCTGACCCAGAAACTTGGAGGGACTGATTGTCGCAAAGGCAACACCATAGCGACGACTCTGATCAATCATTACAGATAATCCAATCCAATAAGCCAATCAGAATTTGAAGCAATCACAGTCATGCATGCGAAAAAGTCAAGATGTGTTTTGGTTTCGCTTCTCATTGGTTAAAGTGCCTACGAAATGAAAAATAATTGCTGTTCATTTGAAAGGCTTTTCAAAATACAGAAGAATGTCGTTTTCCTTTTTGGAATATCTTTTTTCGTTGTAGAGATATTAACGTTTTTGTATTATGCAAATTAGGAAAGTGATGACGTAGTAAACTGTGCAACTAAAATGGTAAAATACTGAATCAATAATATCTCTAAAAATATTGGAGCAGTGTTCTTCAAACTTGGCACCAGAAATGTACACCACAAAAGAAACAAAATGACACCTGTGGTGCTGTTGCCATGACAACAGCTTTACCGCTGGTCCTGTCTTAATTAGAAATGAAATTCCCAGTTTTTGTCTTAACCAAGCATCATCCACCCCCAGCAATCTAATGAGGAGAGTTTAGACAATATTAGAACCATGTCTGTTTCGAGCAGGATCCTCTGTACCACTTAAAAGGGTTGTAAATGGGGATATTTGGTTTTTGACAGAAAGAGACTGGAGCCAAGAAAGTTGCCATGGCAATGGCACCACAGGCGTCATTTACAGACCGAAGTAAACCAAAACGAAAGTAAATACGACTTACGCTCGAATCAACTGAAAACCGCTCTAAAACGCATGTACCTCTGCAGCCTCCATCACCACACGCCACCGTTTGGATGAACAAGACTACTGTGCTCCCCTTACCGTTACAAGAAGCACAAAAATCGATCCCTGTACTTGTTGTATTCTTTAAGCCACATCGAGTCGTTTCCACCGAATCAAAGCTTTGTTTTGTTACAAAACAGCACATAAAGGGTTCGCGGGACACTTTTACTAACTGAATACCCTGAGAATGAATAGAACAGATTTTCCATTTCCAACTAACCAAATACGTCTTGTTTCGTAGAAAACCGATGTAAACTCGAGTATGCAAGAGGACAAAGATATATATGACCAGCAGATCCAACAGCTCTTTATAAAATTCACAATGTTTATATTGGCTCAGGTTTGAATCAGATCTTCACGAAACGTAAATATTGCTAAGTTCAACGCAACGGATTAATTTCGTGATTTTTCACCGAAAATCGAGCGCGTACCCAGGCAACTAATGCAATGACTGTCACTTAATCGGAAGGTGCTCTGTGGTCAACAGTATCCACCTCTAAGTGTCCACTCGTAAGATTTTATTTTTAGTGCGCAGTGTACAACCCAAAGATCAAACAGAAAACTCCTCGGACATAACGAAATATGACGTCAGACCCATATAGTGCACTGTGGAGGAAGCAAACGTCCGTAGACTTGCATGATACAAGCTCTGGGTTCAAGTTGTCCTCGTCCGTTATTCTGAAAGAGATTTGTTACACTTTCCATAAAAAAAAAAACATTTTTGTGGTTTTGTTGTTTCCGAAGTATTTGAGCTATAGTTTTATCTCCTTAACTTTGACCATAGCAATCGCCATGCGAAATGTATTGAGTTATCTCGTACCCCTTCCCCTTGGAATAATGGCAATTGCAAAAAAATATTGTCACAAAAACAAAAACTGAGTGATGAATGGAAGAAGCATACCTACCTTTTCTAACTTCAAAATGATTTTAACACTGAAATGTCATTTCGTAGGGGCAAAACTTTGAATGGTATCCCTGTGAATTTAAGAAACACGCTTTTAAAGGGAACCTCCAGTCTTCCAACAAATTGACCCTAAATTGTTGGAAATAATTACTAGTTTTCAAAATTTAACTTTTAACGTGGGAATGACATGTAAAGTATACAAAATATTCGGTATCATCATTGCTTTTTTTCACTTTTAAATTTCGTGACGTCAGTTGGTTGCAGCTATTGTCAGGAAGGAATCCTTTGTGTTTAACAACTGGGCAACCGAATGACATCCAGAATGGCGCCCACGGGAAATTTAAAAGCGAAAACAGGCGATGATGATGTCGATTATTTTGTACACTTAAAATGTTTTACAGCTGTATCCACGTTTCAAAATCAAGTAATTATTTCCAACAATTTAGTGTTAATTTGTTGTAAGAGTGGAGGTTCCCTTTAAGTTATATGTATATCAGTGACAAACAATGTTCCATAAATGTATTTATACCATGCCATACAAAATACAGCCAATCAGAATGCAGGAAAGCAGTTTGATTTCATCGAACCTTCCCATCGAACCTTCCCATCGATCAATGCAATTCAACGGTATCACACCCAACCTTCCCATCATGCGTTGAGATTCCCGCTCATGTTGGCCTTGCTGGCCACTGTATTTTCTATGGCATGGTATAAAATAGTGATGCAACCCTTTCTCGTGGTATACCGTGGAATATCTCACGGGTCACTTGTATTTTCTTGGTATACGCACGAGCCTTTAGGCTCGTGCGTATACCAAGAAAATACAAGTGACTCGTGAGATATTCCATGGTATACCACTCGAAAGCGTTGCATAACTAGTATTTATTTTGTCTCCACACTGCTTGCCTCAGCTATCTTCAAATCGTAAATGTAGGAAAGTGTGAAATTTATGTCATATCTTTTTTATTAATAAAGTTGTTGTTTTTGTCGTCCTTACTCCACCAACTTAATGTTTAATTAGTTTTTTCTTTGATACAAAAAAATTGTATCACCGGAATAGGGGAACTTGTTGGAATTCCATTGAATTGTAAATGATGTGCGCCAACAACAGACTTAATTAGTATTCTCCGCAATTAGCTGGAACTAGCGTGCACAGGAGGCTTAAACTGGGGAATCTTTATGTAAATGTGTCCCCGCAAGAGCCTCCACCTCGTGCTAGATCCAGTTCAATACCAAGAATACGAATATGGTGTATTTGCTGCCTCTGTTGAATACAGAGAAGAAGCAAACACGGAAAATGTCGCTCTGCATAGTTAGTTTTCCATTTTTGAATTTCTTCCCGCAAGGCTTTGGACACGTTAAAATGCTTGCCGTTTCCCACTAAACTGAAAGTCATCTCCGCTTAAGGAGGCTCGAAAGGGTTTCTTACAGCTGATATGCATGTCAAAACAATTCAAGATTAATTTTTTTTGCTGTAAGTCACTTACACAAATTGTAGGTTATCTTACAACAGGGTTGTTAAAGTTTCAATTGAGACAACTTCTGACGTCATGTGCGTTGTCATGGTAACCATACCTCTCTCAAGACCTACCCCTAAAAAGTCACTTTTTTAAATTTATCTTTAAAACGAACTCGGTGACCTATATTTTTTATAAGCGTTTTTCAAAGTTTGCAATATTATTCACTTTCTTTGAAAATTTTAGAAAATTCTGTAGAGTGGAAATGGAGATAATTCGAAAAATAGCCTCTTAAGGATTAAAAAACATCTACTCTACCGATTTTTTCTTAAATGTCTAAAATGTTAGATAAAGTTGAATGCTATTTGCATGAAAAATTTCAGCATAGGTCACCGAGCAAATTTTTTAGATTAATTGATAATCATTTTGCACCTTTAATTTCCGGTTCGCGCGATTTCGCGCAAATCATTATTTCCGGTCGCGCTCTTCATGTTACCGCTGACCTTATTCGCGCGAGTTGCGAGACTCATACAGACTCGAAATTCTATCGGACGCCATTGTCTCTCGTCGTGCCTGCTTACCAAGGCAATTATCAGAGGAATTAACAGGCTAAAAGTATATGAAATCAAAGCAAAGAGAAAGATCTTGTTTATTGTTCGTAGAAATACTTTAATATTGAGGAAATTATTCTTCTGTTCAATGAAATTCCCGGCGATTTGGTTTGGTGACGCGAGAAGTTTCGAGACGATGGAGGGAGTGTCATAACTCCATGAAGACCGTTTATTCCAAGTTTGAAATTTCTTGAAGAGTACTGAAGGCAAACTGGAGTCTGCCAACTACTGGATTGTTGTTAACTTTACAGACCCATTCGGAAGGTAAGTGAGATTTCCGCTGAAGGTGTCAACAACTTCTTGTCATCGCTCCGTTCGGTAAAGATGTTTTTCCACGATTCATAATAGTTTCAGCGTTTGGCTCGGGTGGCGGCGAAAACAGAATCCTCCCAAGTGCTTTCACATCTTCCAATGCGTCGGGAGCGAAAAATTCACAATTAAACAGTGCCTTAATTATAAACACAGCCCAATTTGTTGTTCGGCGAAGATTTCAGGTGTTGTTCAGTTGACTTCGAAGGAATTTCAAAACTGGAAGACTTTCACAGAACAATACTTAAATTTCATGCAGCTGGTTGGAATATCTGCAGCCTCCGTTACGGAGAAGTCTTGGTGTATCAAACACTGAGGAGCTGTGCAAGATTATGGTATTTGTACAGTGCATATCTGATCTCTCTCTCAAGTACAAACTATTGTTATTTATACAATGCAGGCCTTTTTTGACAAGTTGTCCATTTTCACCAACTTATTTATAGTGTGAAGTGACTGATTACATTCAATTTCTGTACAGGTATATTTGTCAAGTTTTAAACTTTTTAAACTGCATGTATACTTATTTGTACATTGTAGTTGTTTGAGTTAAAATTGTTTCATATAAAATTAAGCTTACGTGAAGTTGAAGTTCCTTTTAATGAACTCCTTGAGAAACAATGTAATATTTACTTGTTAAAATGTAAATAAAAAAGCCGAGCTTCAGTAAAAACTGGATCCTTAAATTCATTGCTTACCGTTTTCATAACTTGTCCAACCCTTTTGCTAACACCTCCATGCCAATAATTCATGACCCGACTACATGCTACACGTAATTTCCGACTGTTCTCCTTGCCTGAGTCCTGTGTGTACATGTATGATGAAGTTTGGATTTCTTAACTACGTTTATGACATTCAACAGCCAATGAATCGAAAGTATTTCAAGCCATGTGTAGTGTAGTGTAGTGTTGTAAAGTTTTACGTACCGTATTCTACCGTCTTGTTTGTTGGTTTGTTTGTTTGTTTTTTTGCGAGCTATAAAATCGTTGATCGCGCGTTCTTGAGCATCATCCTCAAAACGACACTTCTTTGCTGACTTTCTTGGCCAAGTCATCTTGTTGACGGAAAGTACACTGTTCTCAACGCTCTTTTTAGAAGCAAACTTCCCCTTTTTATTCCGCAAATAGCCACATTCAGCTTCAGAAGACAGATTTACTTTTTCATTTGAGGCCGCCATTGCTGTTTACAACTCCCACCGCTCGCGCCTCGTAACTTCGCGGGAGGATCCCGTAAGAACACGCACGGGATACGTCCATTTGGATCCACTCTTCGCGCGTTCAAAAAACCCTTTCGAGCCTCCTTAATTATCAATCACGTTAGTGTAACTATGTTGATTTAAATGTACAGTAGCTATGTATACATTGGTAGCTGTAACTGTGTACAAAGTTATGTATCGATGTATGTAGGTATAATGTAATGTAAGTCACTCTGTGTAACGATTGTGTACATAGTAGAAGTTTAAATTCATTCAAAAAAACAAAATAAAAAATAAAATAAAATAAAATTTAAAAAAATCTCCGCTTAATTCAGTAACATGAATATTTTTCTCTTTCAGTTCCATGCGGAGCACTCCAAGAAAAGTGAAGTGAAATAGTGAGAGAACTCGTTTGACCTTCCATCCCTGACTTACATCAACTGATTCCCCGTTTGAAAGATTCCCGCTTTTAAAGATTCCCCGTTTTAAAGATTCCCGCTTTTAAAGATTCACGCTTTTAAAGATTCCCGCTTCTAAAGAATCCCCGTTTTAGAGATTCCCCGTTTTAAAGATTCCCGCTTTTAAAGACTCCCCGTTTTAAAGATTCCCGCTTTTAAAGAATCCTCGTTTTAAAGATTCCTCGTTTTAAAGATTCCTGCTTTTAAAGATTCCCCGTTTTAAGGATTCCCGCTTTTAAAGATTCCCGCTTTAAAAGATTCCCCGTTCCCCGTTTTTAATTTCCATTTCCATTCCCACATTCCCCGTTCCCGCTTTTAAAGATAGCCTCCAAAAATTATAATCGTGGAACTCCGCTTTTTAGGCTTGGGTAAACCTATATATTATCTTTTTCCAGGAGGGCACGGTCACGAATCCTGCAATCTGATTGGTTCTTAGCTCGGTCAGGATGTACCAAACTCTGCCCACGATCACGGTATTAATTATCAACGATTTTGTGAAGTCGGGTGAAATAAAATCTTGAAACGAATTTTGTTTACTACGGCGCGACGAAACATTGTATTTTTCCAGTGAATGCAACTTTTCGCTAACTAAACTTTGCAAAATGAAGGAAAAACATCAGCATGAAGTAAAAGCCCTGGTTATTGCTCAAAGAGGCGCGCATTTACTTGATTCCCGGGCTTGATTTTGCTGACAACACTAGCTGGTTTGTTGTTTTTCGAGTTGTTGTTTTTCTTGAACTGTTGACATGCCGTTCAACTTAATTTAAAACAACAAATTGGAGAGCAGTCTTTTGAGCTCAGTGTTTTGGTTGACATCCGTTATTTTAGCTTAGATTTCTATTTTCTAATCTCGTTTCATTTTGCTTCATTTTATTTTAAGAAAATTTGATTCGTAGCGAAAATGGTCAAACAAACACAGTTTTTGCTGTTTGCATGAACTAATGTCAACAAGTTTTTCTTGAGTAAGTTTTCTTACTCTAGCATTGGTTTGTGAAGGTCTCGAGGGCGAACAAAGATAAGTACTTGAAATATTAAGACATCAACAAGACAAAACAATGTATTTTAATGTTTGAGCGAAACATCATTGTTTAGTTTGTTTAGTTTGTTTAGTTTATTTCTTTGTGCTTGTTTTAAAATATCACTGTCTCATTTTTTATGTCCATTGCTCCAAGATTTGAAGTTCTGTTTTATCGTTTAACTACCATTTATCTCGGAGATTTGCGGGCGGCTTTTTTTTTATAATTATAGCTAAATTTAAACTGTGAAAGTGCGACTTAGCGCGCTAAGAAAGACTTTTTGCAAACCACTTTTCCTTGTTCCTCTTCAGGAAAAAAAAAACAGGAGAAAAACATAAATCTGTTATCCACCGGCTTCGGTCGGTGTATTTAGGGCAAAACTGTGCCCTCGGCCTGCGGCCTCGGGCCGAGCTCAAGACCTCTGACACAGTTTTTCCCTAAAACAGACCTCCCAGCAAGTGAATAACATTTTTTTTTCTTGTCAAATTCAGATTTTAGAAGTCTATTATTTGTTGAGATCGGTTATAACAATCAATGTTTGTCATCAAATGTGTTAGTTACACCTGTGTTGCACTTTATCCAATCACGTTGCACCTATTTACCCGATACAATGTCTGCTCGCGTCCGTTACACGCTACTTTTTAGCTCGCAAACTGGGAAACTCCTAAACAGTTCTTAAATTTTAATATAGTTATGAATATTATTTGAGGGTCTTACACATATGTAGACGAGCTTCCAAAATAAAAAAAAAAACATTTGCTCATGCATGCAACAATCGTAAGCAAACTGTATTGAGGTTTTAGTAAAAAGCAACACAGTTGAAACAAAGCGTTTAGATGTTCCCACCGAAACTATTAGTTATTTGCAGCCTAAATCACTTTTTCCCAAAATAATGTCAGTTTAAAAGTTTCCCTCTAATGTCTAAGTATTTAAGGGCTTATTTTTAGTGTTTTTAAATTCTGCATTTAGTAAAACAAAGCGTTTAGACGTTCCCACCGAAACTAGGATTTGTAGCCTTCATAGAACTGTTCTGTATCGATTTTCATTATTTCCCAAAATAATGTCAGTTTAAAAGTTTTCCTCTAATGTCTAAGTACTTATTTAAGGGCTTATTTTTAGTGTTTTTAAATTCTGCATTTAGTCTTTATTCTAATTTTGCGTTAATTTTTTGCCAAGGTAACCCCTGGTCTAATTTCTTCAATTTAGCCGCCAAGAAAACTAAGAAAAAATAAGGGCGCTCAAAATAGGCATGCGTTGTTTTTTTACTTTTTTTTTTCTTATCGTTCCAACCCTTAGTTTTATTTTCTCTCTAAGAAATAGAACAACTTTTTAAAGTGTTGTTTTGTATTAAGAGTAACGTTTCGAATATTACTTTAATTAAGTAGTCAACAGCAATAATAAAGATTGGAACAAAGTTGTTTTCCATTTCATTGTCTTTTTTACTACTTTGTCTTAAATATATTTGCAATGCTTTTTCAAACTACTTTATTTAAGTAAAAATCATTTGTGTAATTTCCCTTCCTATATGCATAAATCTTTTGGCGGGAAAATTTGACAAAATTTGCACAGAGTTTCCCCTGGTAACAATTTTCGCAAATAGTTTAAATAGGACACCCTTGACTACTTTTTTGATCCCAAAAAAACGTTCAAGAAGTACCAGAAAAGAATATACCACCTCGTGCAGAGAAATCGAATGAATTTTTTCTTTCTCAATTAAAAATAATATTTCATCGCGAAATTATTATCAAAACTCGCCAATTTGTTGATTTTACAAAATCTTGCACAACTTGGTCCATACATTGTCTTATGGAAAATCTGATCATGCGAGAGAATAGTCCAGCTTCGAGTGCGCCATGACCGCTGAATCGAGAACGCATTTGTACAGGGCTAGCCTCCATCTGAAGTGAATATACTGTATTCACAAATTCCAGCGAGGAGATGGCCTGTTTACAGCTCTGTCTATTGTTTAATTTTCAAATTTGTGGCACCTTCCCGCCGGAATTTGTGAATATTCTTCTTTAGGTCGAGGCTAACCCTGTATGAATGCGTCAGTACTTTTATTCAGCGGTCATGGCGATCTCGAAAAGACTATTGTCCATGAAAATGTTCTTGGATAAAACCATTTTTTGCAGTTATTGCCTCCCTTCTCATCTTCAGTGAAGCCTTAAGACTTCTGTTTTTCATAACTTGCCATGTTGGTTTAAATAACAAGACCTTTCTCTACCGGACAATTTATTGTAACACATTCTGTAGTATCTTCTCCGCCAAGCCGTGTTTTTGCCCTGAAATCGTCGTTCAAAGTTCCCGCTTGAGCCACGCCCATCAAACTTGACCGGGCTATTAAGGGGCATGGGCCTCATCCTGGTTTGACGTCACAAACTGCTTTGCATGCATGTTTACAAAGACTTAATGCGATGCAAATCAGTTTGTGACGTCAAACCGGGAATAGACCCATGCCTCTTACTAGCTCGGTCAACTTTTATAGGCGTGGCTCAAGCCGGAACTTTGAACGACGATTTCAGGGCAAAAACACGGCGGAATTCAATAAACCTTTTATGACCAGATATCTACTCTTAATGTACATTCCAGAGCACACACACACACACACACACACACAAACAAACAAACAAACAAACAAAAACAGAAGACGATACAGACACTAAAAAAATCTCGTACAAAAACTAACAATTTTTTAGTCCTATCCTACTCGATCGTCGTAAATACGTGGCCGAGTCTAGAATCTTTGCTTTCTTTCGTCCAGTCTAAATTGATGCCCAGTAGGAAAAGAAAGATTTTGAGCGCTGAGCACGAGGGGAATATTCGCAGGGATGTGAACTGACAATACAGGGAATACAACCTGCGAACAATTTCAAGCTGAGGTGAAGAAAACACCTTTCCTTTTTTGAAAACAAAACCTTATCGAAATTGCAAATTACAAACACTTAGTAAGTTTTTAGACGAACAATGTGAGGAGTTATAAGCATAGACCTTATTCATAAATGGCGGCTGTTTTATTTTTCCTTTGTTATTGTGCAAATTAGCCTTCCAAGCCTCATATTAGTGCAAGAATTCTTTTTAATATTTAGCACATGGTAACGAGGTTTGGTAGGCTAATTTGCACAAGGACAAAAGAATAATGAATTGGCAGCCATTTATGAATAACGTCTATGCGCTGATTTATTTCAATGTGTTTTGCGGCTTGTTATTTACTGCGTATTTACTGCTCATTTCTCGTCTCTATGTTTTCGTGAATTTCAGTCAAAAAGCTCAAAATTGTACTATTCCCCACCCCGTAACTGGTTTCATCGTCTGAACTCTACAGGGGAATATTCTCTGCGACCACTCTCTGCGAATATTCCCCTCGTGTGTGGCGACCTTCAGTCACGCAGTTAGCAATATTGCCGTCAATTCCAAGAACTCCATAGGACCTCACAGCTGTGTTATACAGAGTTTCAACACGATAAAAAATGATTACTGGCTGTCAGAATCTAGCTTTAGTGAGGTAAGTTGCTGGAAAATCTCATTTATCCATGCTTGAAGAGTCCGAAGACTATTTCTCACGACTTCCACCATCGCAGCTTAACAACAAATAACACACAAGCTGCGGTGATAAACAAGACAATAAAACGCATTGTTGGAAAACAAAAATAAAACTATATCGTTTAACTTGACGTTTCCTGTGTTTCGACATACATCTTCAGTAGTGACCGTTAGGAATAAAAGTAACAACTAAATTTTAAATTTAAGATAAGTAACTAATTAACAATAACCTTGACAGAAGCTGAAAATAATTTGCATATTAAAAGATGCAAACTAATATAGATAAAGCCTTTCGCTGCTTACTTTTCATTTAGGATAGGTTTCAATTCCCTAATTAGCAGAGTCTCCACCATCGTGCAGCTTTGCTGGAGTAGCATAAATTTTCTTTTTGCGGGAACAATACGCATAACTTTTATACTCGCTAGACCATAGCAGCCGAACATAGAGATTACTTCGTGGGAAATGCGCGCGTACGATTTTTATTCACGAGTTGAGTAGTACCAGAAACCAACGAGTGAGCACAGCGAACGAGTGAGTTTTCTGATACGTATCAACGAGTGAATAAAAACTGTGCAAAGCGTTTCCCATGCTGTAATGTGTTTATTTCATAGGTACTGATTTTTTTCGTGTAGTATTTGATACACAAATTACACGAATCGGGCGATGAAAAGCGTAAAAAGTAGTTAAAATCGCTCAACAACAACTAAGTAAATGAAAGCTTATAAAACCTTTGTTTACCACCAGATAAATGAGAGCATCGTCTTGATTCATTTATTCGATTCGGGTCTCTTCCTGCCAAAAAACTTGTAGACCGCGAAAGGATCTTTTTCAGTTTCGTCGGTACAGCCCTGACATCGCTGTGGTCTGTTCCCAGTTCTAGTTTTCGTTTGCCTTCATTGAACTCCAAGTACTCCACTCCGATTGCCGTTTTATGAAGCTTTACATCTCCCCAACACATATGACTGCGTTCTTTGCACCCACGGAGTCCAAAGCTAAAGCGTATTTAAAAATGGACAACACATACCGAGCAAACCCTTCTCGTACAATGTTTTCAACTCTTCGTTTGTGAAAGCTACTCGATGATATGCTTTGGGTTTAATTCAAAGCTGTTTTTGCTTGGATTGAAGAACGTTTCTGGTTTTCTCAAAGACCAAGTCGTTGATTATGCTGGCAGAAAAATCCCTTTTTCTTCAAATGTCTTTCGCAGCTGGCCATTAAACTTCGAATCGAAGTCGCTTTTTGTGCGGACGGAGATGATAAATTCGCTAATGTAGTCCTTCAGCTCAACCAATGGAATATCTTTAATTTTCCTGTCTTCATCCTTCGTTTTCAAAAATATTTCAAGCAATCTTACATCTCGTTTTCGCTTTCTAAAATAAATTCTTTAACTGAGCAAACAGAAGTGAACCTTCCCTCGGCCATTTTTCACAGCGCGTGGGTTTTTGTGCAACGGCTCTTGGATGACGCACCTTTAGTACGTTCATTCATCATTAGTGAAATTTCGTCGTTCGCGTTGCTGATTGGACGAACGATTTTTTTCACGGTGAAATTTTATCGTTCGTGCTGCTGGTTGGCTACAAAGTAGAATCAGTACGAATTTTATTCACTATGATTTTCGTGGATAAATCTCAGTACCTATGAAATAAAATGTTTTTGTTCTCTTTTCAACGGAAATAATCCAGTCGGTGTAGAGAACGCGTGAACATTTTAAAGTGCATCTAGCCCCAAAGTTTCTTTTTTCGCTTAAATAAATCTTTGCACCTGTTCGAAACGCATTGCGCCTTTTTGTGCCCTTTTAAACCAAATCTTGACTTTTTATAGGCTGTAAAAGTTACGAAATCTGGCCATCATCTGTCCCACGACCGATCTAATAAGGGGCATGGGTCCATTCCTGGTTTGACGTCACAAACTGCTTTGCATGCATGTTTACAAAGACATACCGCGAAGCAAATCAGTTTGTTACGTCAAATCAGGAATAGACCCATGCCCCTTACTAGATCGGTCGTGGGACAGATGATGGCTAGATTTCGTAACTTTTACAGCCTATAAAAAGTCAAGATTGGCTTTATGTTCTTGTCATACAGAATATTAATTAGCAAAGGTTAAAGAGCAATAATGAAAGGGTACGCTGGTATCGCCCTGTCTAACGCCTCGTCGTACTTCAAACATTTGGGGTGAGAAACCATTGCTTAGAATAGAACTTGGTATATTGGAGTATAAAACTGAAACCCATGAAATGAACGGTATACCAAAATTGAACGATTTTAAGACTTTGAAAAGAAAGGTCCAATTTAGTGAGTCAAAGGTTTTTTCGAAGTCAAATGCAACCATAAGACCAGGTATTTGTTTAATTTTGGTGTATTCCATGATATCGTCAATTGTGCGAACCGCATCAAATATCGTTCTGCCTTTGACATAAGCATATTGATCAACTTGTATAACCTCTGGTAAAACTTTTGCTAAGCGAATAGCAAGGGCTTTCGATGCAATCTTAACATCAACATTTAAAAGAGAAATTGGTCGCCAATTCTTAATGTACCTCCTGTCTCTAAGTTTCTTGTTGATTAATTTAATAATGGCTTGTTTTTGTGAATTAGATAACTCACCATGCTTGTAAGAGTAATTAAGGAGTCAGTAAGTTGATGACCTAATAAGTTCCAGAAGCCTTTGTAAAAGTCGGCCGTAAGACCGTCATTTGCGGGAGCTTTACCGTTGGAAAACATTTGCAAAGCTTCATAACATTCCACAAGCGAAAGCTTTGCTTTTCATGCCATCATTGATTGTTCACTTAACATCAGTATGTTGTTATTGTCTAAGAAAAATGAACACAGTTCTTCATTAAGTCAGAATCTTGATTGCTGTTTAAGTTTTGGTAATAATCTCTTAGTTCATTCATTATGGATTTCGGGTTAACCGTTATTTTCCCTTTAGAATCGAAAAGCCGGCGAATGGTAGTTTGACCAGATCTTGCATTTTCTAGATTAAGGAAATATTTCGATTTTTTTTCGCCTTTTTCGTACCAGTTGATTCTAGATCGCACAATGTTGCCGCGCACAATGTAGTCGAACAAAAGTTCATATTCATATTTGGCAGCATCAAGGTCATACAAATTTTTTTTCTGAAGGATCGCTGTTACACGACAAATCACATTGCTCAACTTTCCCTTCAGCTGTCGCAAGACGGGCTCTACACTCTCTAGCTTTTTGCTTGTTAATTCTGTTCTTAATTAAGTCCCACAGGACCCGTTTGTCATAAACATCTTTGAATTCGTCAAGCCAATCGGGATAATTTGAGGAGATGAGTTAAATATAATAGGCGTCTTCTAAAACACTAGAGTTGAATTTCCAATAAGAATGACCGAGCTTTTGTTTACTTAAACTATTAAGCGTCAAAGTAACAGGCCTTTTCCGAATTACCTTTGACCTCTTTTTCAAAGCGAGGCCTGGTGCTCAACCTTTCATATGAAAATGAGTTTAATTTGCATGTGAATGGGAACTAATTTTCATATCAAAAGATGAACACCAGGACTCGCTTTGAAAAGGAGGTCAAAGGTAATTCAGAAATGGCCTATTGCCAAATGACCCGACTTTATGGCAGGAATTATATTTGTTTCGGTGAAATCATCTTGCATTTCCGTGCTAACAATCCAAGGGTTTTTTTCTGCGTCCAAGTAAATTGCTTTATTGAGGATTACGAATTCTCCAAATATCAATAAGGTCATAAGCAATCATTAGGGACCGGTCATTATTTAGCGGGGGGGGGGGGGGGGGGGGGAGGCTACTAAACTGAGAAATACGTTTGGCCAAGAAGTTGTGGCCCTCCCTTCTAAAGGGTCCAAAAAAAACTCTGACCCTTATATCACCCTGATTTGTAATAAACAACAGGATTTGTAATATCAACCGGATTTGTAATAAAAATCAACCGGATATGTAATCACAACAGGATTTGCAATTATAATCAACCAGATTTGTAATAAAATGACTAACCGCATTTGTAATAAACTTTCAACCGGATTTGTAATAACATACTTAACCGGATTTGTAATAACATACTTAACCGGATTTGTAATAACCTATCAGCAAGATTTGTAATAACACTGCGAAAGGTGAGTCACATACCTTGATGTGCGTTTCCAATAAAATATTAATATCCTTCCCTATCAAGAAATAACACACAGACTGCGGTGATAAACATGACAATAGAACGCATTGTTGGAAAACAAAAATAAAACTATATCGTTTAACTTGACGTTTCGTATGTTTCGACATACATCTTCAGAAGTGACCGTTAGGAATTAAAGTAACAATTAAATTTGAAATTTAAGATAAGTAACTAATTAACAATAACCTTGACAGAAGTTAAAAATAATTTGCATATAAAGGTTGCAAACTAATAGAGATACAGCTTTTCGCTGCTTACATTTTCATTTAAGGTAGGTTTCAATTCTCTAATTAGTAGAGTCTCCTTTATCTTGCAATGAGTATCTGACCGACCTTTCGCCAATATCTCAAAGTGGTCCCATTTTAAGTTGTGACCAGTTGACTTGACGTGGTCTGCGATAGCAGATGCATGACAGCTACTCGTGATCGCTTTAAAATGTTCAGTTTTTCTGTCATGCAATCTGCGTTTTGTTTTTCCAATGTAGAAATCCTGGCAGTCCCAACAACTAGCTTTATAAACAACTTTTGACATTTGGGAACGGTTAATTCTATCTTTGTAGGGAAAAAGAGACTTAATGCGATGAGCGCTTTGGAAAATAACCTTAAGATCAATGCAGCCATAAAATTTACTAATGCAGGTCTTCAGTTGTTTGGTAATAATTTTGCTTTGTACTCCTAAATAAGGTAGAACTAAGATTATTTCCTTTTTGGGGACTGTGGTGGTTGGAATCTTCGGTCTGTTTTGTTGCCTGTTCAGAACATCATTAATGTTGTAATTGACAACACCAGCAGGATAACCGTTTTGTAACAACAACTTCCTCAGTTCATTTAAACAAGACCGCAAAAGAGAAGGTGACGAACAGATGCGGAAACAACGAAAAGTGAGCGTGCGGATGAGGTTTACTTTGTATTTCCTAGGTGTGAAGGAGTCCCATTTTGTGTACAGGCCGGTAAAGGTCTTCTTTCGGTAGATGGATGTTGAGAAAGTTTGACTGTGGCATTTGATGAGAATGTCCAGGAAAGGGATTGTATTGTTCTCTTCAAATTCAATGGTGAATTTGATATTTGAGTGACAGTTATTGAGGTAGTGTAGAAACTGAGTTGCTGTGCTTTTACTGTCGAACAAGGTGAAGGTATCGTCAACGTATCGAAACCAAATAGAAGGACGAACGTTGTTGTTAAGAACCCATTTCTCTTCAAAATGGCACATGAAGATATTGGCCAAAACAGGACCTAAAGGAGAGCCCATAGCCACACCGTCAATTTGGTCGTAGTATTGGCCATCAAATATGAAATGGCTTTTCTTTGTGGCAAACTCAAGCAGAACTTTCAAGACTGAGCGGGGCAGTGTTGGCGGATTGGGGAGGGCATACAATTTGTCAAGACAATTTGACAAGACAAAGCGTAATTGGTGACCGTTTGAAAACAGTATTCTCAAGGCTGAAGTATCCTAAACATCTTGTTAATTCTACCATCAAAAGTTTCGTTGACTCGAAGGTTTGCGATCAGCAGCAACCTTTATCACCATCTCAAGAGACAGATGACACGATTCGAGTGGTTTTACCATTCAAAGACCAAATCTCAGCGGATAGTGTAAGGAAACAACTTAATGATTTAAGCCTAAAAATACATACCACCATCCAGCCTGTGTTTGTGAGCCGGAAAATTGAACAAGAACTTAATGTTAAAGAAACAAAACCACCAATTGTAAATCAGCAGTGTGTTGTTTATGGTTTTCAATGTGACCTGTGCGATGCGGGTTATGTAGGTTACACACGCGTACATTTACATAATCGTGTAAAAGGACACAAACAACATTCCTCCGCCATTGCCAAACACTACAAGAACATGCACGGAACAATGCCTCAGGACCTGCTAAAGCGTTTCCAAGTGCTTAAGAAATGCAAAACTAAATTTGACTGCTTAGTGTACGAAATGCTTTTTATAAGAGCTTTAAAGCCAAATCTCAACGTGCAATCAGACTCCATTCGTGCGAAAGTATTTTTATAATCTTCGCACCCTCTTATGTTAATTTTTTCGCGCCAAAATCGCTTTAAATGCTGTAATTTGCATGATCTCGTTTATATTTTCCTTGATAATGGAGTCATGACTACTCCGAAACGTCGGATTTTATCGTTCGTTTTTACAGTTTTATGTTTTAAGATAAAGGAGACTCTACTAATTAGAGAATTGAAACCTACCTTAAATGAAAATGTAAGCAGCGAAAAGCTGTATCTCTATTAGTTTGCAACCTTTATATGCAAATTATTTTTAGCTTCTGTCAAGGTTATTGTTAATTAGTTACTTATCTTAAATTTCAAATTTAATTGTTACTTTAATTCCTAACGGTCACTTCTGAAGACGTATGTCGAAACATACGAAACGTCAAGTTAAACGATATAGTTTTATTTTTGTTTTCCAACAATGCGTTCTATTGTCATGTTTATCACCGCAGTCTGTGTGTTATTTCTTGTTAAGCTACGATGGCCAAAGACAAAGAGTATTTACGATATCCTTCCCTATCTTTACTGTTGGAAATTTTCATAGGGAGCGGTTGAGGTAGGGGGAGGGGGGCGAGGAGGTCGATTCAAGATGAGTGGAGAAGGGAGGGGAGTGAGCGTCCGAAATAAAATTCTTGGTGGTTTTCTGCCTGCTCCGCTTTCTAACCTAAGTCTAACAAGAATAACAAAAAGGATTACTAGTTTGTTACAATATAAGCAAACATGATACGTTCATCATGATTACGAATTATATACAAATTATGCACTAGCCAAAGTGGTACTTCGACTGGAACGAAAGAAACAGGGCATATTGACTTTTTCAAGCCACTGCTTGTTAGTTTACAGAGTGAACTTGGCGTAAAAACGTTAACCGAGATGCATTACTTTGCCTGTAGAAAACAAATGTCAACTGAAACCTAATTGGGACTGCTGTGTGATGGCTTCTACTTAATGCGCCGGATGTAAAACCACCAGCGGAGTCCTGTAAAAACCAATTCGACCCACGCCTGAGTCCACTTCTTGCTACATATTATGTCTTTTACCTCCATTACAACATCGCTACCCTTACTATACTTTCGTATTAAGCTCATAACGCTGTTGTATCCGGTTCAAATGTTTCCATCGAGGTGTAATCGTGGAAGTGAACGCTGGTGTGGCATAACAATACGACGGAATCTCGAGCACGCGTTGTACAATCGAGTAAATGCCCTAACAAACGATCCTCTGCTCAACCCAGAGAGTGAATGTTCGATAATTATTTCCAGTAATTCATCAGGCAGGTGGTAAAATGGGTTGGAATCATCCTCAGCCCGATTCAATTCTTACACCCTACCATCATCACCCCTTTGTCCTTGGTCTTCATTCACACCCTCTCCTACGTCTGTATCTTCTCTGTTGTTTCCACGGTTTCCAATGCTGTTTTCTACTCCATGCACATTCTTCAACTCTTTTATCGGTACCTTTTTCACCCTCTTCACTTTCCGTCATCTTCATTTCCATTCTCGTTATTTTCCGATTCTTCTTGCTCTCAAGCAAGGCTCACATAATGGATCCCATCTTCTTCCGAAAAGTGACCAAGTGCAAAGCTTGCAACCGGTGGGGAATGCTGAGGAAAAATGTGAACCATGGCATCGGCACCCAATGAGGACACTATTGTTAACTGTATCAGATACAAATTGGAAGCAGCTTGCAGCGTTAGCTGGTCACCATAGGTGCCGTCCAGAGCCATACTTGCGAGATATTGGCTCCACGGAACCCCTACAAATAGTTCTAACGGAAAACCGTCAGTTTCACTCGGATTTTGTTCCAGATATTGACAAATTTCGTCTCGTATTGTCCTTTCCGAGCGAAATAATTATGCCGATGCTTGCAAGGTGATGCGCTATTGCGCTGAACTGGCAATTGCCATTTCCATCAGGGTTGATGACGACATTATACCCCTGTGACGTGAATTCCTCACAGACATTCTCTACAGTCATTGGTATGTAAAATTTCCTCCTGGCATTTTCACGTCTCTCGCGGGACAATTGGTGCTTCTTTGCTGATACATACTTACTGGATAACTCTTTCCTGGCCTCCTGTCTTTTACGGTTTTCTTTCTGTACTGTCTCACTTGTTATGTCCTCTACAGAAATCCAAGACGTAGTTTTATCGCCTGTCTCTGGATGTCGATAACTAACTTTATAGCGGAAGTTTTTTAATTTCTGTTTCATGACCTGAGCAGTTGTAACAAATCGACGCTTGGGAGCAGTTTTACTGGTGCGGCTGAAAGGACAGCGAATCAAAACATTTTCGCCAAGTTCATAGGTTGATGGAGGGTTGTTTTTCATTAGGCGGTTTAAATAGCGTTTGTCCCAGACATTGCTTGCTTTTTTAGCACGTGAACGGATCGCGTCGAGCTTCTTCTTGTTCTGTGCGTAGTCGGTGGATTTAGGTGACTGAAACTTGGCGGAGGTACGCTCCCTTACGCATCGTCCACCCGGTATATGGTTGAGGACAGCGTTGGATTTTCTACCGTAGAAAACGTCGAAATGGGATTTGTTCCCCAGTGCTTCCATGGATTCTTCGTTTTGAAGCTTCTGATATCCCTTTAGTTGTTTTGCCCAGTTTACTCCACTTTTACGTAGGTGGCCAAAGTCAAAGGCGATTTTTCTTCAAAGGGCACGATGTGACCTCTCGACTTTTCCCTGGGACTGTGGGTGGTATGGTCTACTTCGAATCATCTTCACGTTCAAACTCTTGCACAATTTCTTCACCCATTTTTTAAACTCTCCTCTCCTGTCGGACTGCAACACTTAACGAGGTCCAACTTCTATATAGAGATCGCCCAATGCCTTGGAGACAACCTTGCTTGTTTTGTAGGTAAGTGGCCGCAGCCGCAGCTATCTGCTAAAGACATCTTGAATAGTAGGGATGTATTGGTATCTCTGTCCACTGTATGACACAGCTTCCTTTCGCATGTCAACAAGGTCTACTTGATGGCGGATCTAAAAAAAACATACCGATTTCTATTTAGCAGAGAAAACTAAGACTTATTTCTGGAAATACACACCATTCACGGTAATTTTGAAAAGCAATTAATGGCTATTATTGACTCATAGAAAACTCGAACTCGTAGTGTAATTGTTAAATAGAGTTCCGCTTTCAAAAATATAAAAGTGACTCCGTCTTACTGGATACTTACTTGAACTGCACTCGCTCGAATTGGTCGGCCAATCGCTCTTTTCCGGAATTTGGCATTCACCATTTGATTTAGCTTGCTTCCAGACAATACACTCTGGACACGTTGCTCGCTTATGCCTTCAAACCGCTGCCGAAGGCGATACTTCAATTTCCTGGCACCAACACCTTTACAATGCATAAACTCCTTTTCTATGACATCACGAAGCGCACTTGTTTTCAGCACTTCTTTGCCATTGAAGCAAAGCAATTTCTTTCTGTTGACCTTTTGGACGCTAAATGCTTCCCTGTTTCTCCAAAACCTCACACACTTAGTTCTCTCTCTGACTGGAACGTCAAAACTATCCTCACATAGCCTATATAGCGTCTCATAGGTGTCATCATTTAGAGGACAAGTTTGCTTTTTGACAGCATAAGCAGATGCTCATATATCAACTAGGAGAACTGAGAGAATAACTAGAGACCTACACATGATGAAACGAATACACAGTCACCCGGCGTTCTACAAGAAAAAACAACACGAGACAGCAAAATGGGAGTGGTAACATTTTTCTAGACAGAGTTGTCTAAGTTGTCTAGACTGCAAGACAGACATGCATGATTTTTCTTTTAATACGAGATGTTTTATACCAGGTCTGGCGTCTGTAGAATTTTTTCAGTTTTATTATGGCAATCTGACCTTGCGAGATTTTCTTTTCTTCTTCTGAAATTGCTAAGGGACAGACCATTAGAAAAAAGCGAGGGGTGGGGGGGGGGGGGGGGGGGGGATAATTCCCACAAAAAATTCCCGCAATGGAAACTTGTCTAAAAAAATCCATGCAGAGGAAAAACAAATCCTGCAGACAAATGGGCTTCAAAAAAAATTCATGCACTGAAATTTTTCACCTCTTACCTTACGAGGTTTGTCTTAGACGGGAAGCCATTCAGTAGCAAGAGTTGGTTTTGAAATTCAAGTTCGCCAGTCAATCACAAAACAACAGCCAGACATTCGACTCGAGTCGGGCTTTCTTCGTCGTTCTGTAAGCTAGTAATAATCAAAGATTAGTGAAGTGCGTTCGTTCTAAATTGTACTCGCGGAAATGTTGTTGTAGTCCGTATTTTTTTCGTCGACAGTTTTGCAGGAATACGATTCTAATTATTGTTTTCTAAAACTTAAGCCTGGTTTTCACTAGTGACGCAAGCACAAGCGCAAGCATAAGTAGCTTATGCCAAGTGAAAACGAACACTACGCAAGCGAACGCAAGCATAAGCGCAAGCACAATGTAAAGGAAAGATTTTGATCCTTGCGCTTGTGCTTGAGCTTATGCTTGCGTTTTAAAGCCCGTTTTCATAGTGAAATAACCGGTCTTGTGCTTGCGTTGCTAGTGAAAGCCAGGCCTTAACACATACCGTTTTGCTAATTTTAAGAAACGGAGAAATGCAAAACGCTTTAAGTGCTTCGAAAACAAGATATTTGCTAATAACTTTTGAATTTCTCAAAAGTAAAAATGGGATGCGCTAAGTTGTTCAAAACGTCATGCAAGTTCAAGGTTTTGGCCGAATAAAAAAATACGAAGCTGTGCAAATTTGCCTAGTCACTAACGAACTTTTCGTCGGACGTCGGACCAAACAATCAAGACAGGCATTTAATTTCATAATGCAATGCAATGACAGATTGTTAAGTTAGTACCCGCCCCGCATGGTCAGACAGAACATAAAAGGCAGTTTGCCGATCCCCGCTCTCTTTCATGTTCAGCCCGACGCCCGACGAAACTTCGCGATTGACTCCGCAAACATTGTAAGACAGGAATCTTGTTTCAACTAGTGGTATTAATCAGGAAGAATAACAAATGGCTCTTGGGAAAGCAAACACGTACTTGTAGCAACTCATCGAAAAATTCATAATATGAAAGAAAGAAAAAATAAACAAATAAATCAAACTCCTGTATTCTGAAGATAGTCGCAGTCCCTTTAGTTTAATTGTTTTCAGTTTCTAAGTGCCGTCAAACAATGAACTTTGCATGCAAATGAGAATTTTGATGGTTAGAGAATCGCTGCAAGTTTCCTCCAAAACTTTCTGTTCGCATACATTTTACCAAAATCCCACTGATTAAATGGTTTCTACAGTACCTTCACTATGTGGCGAGTGCCTTCCGTTTTAGGTTCGATTGTCAGAGGTCATATATATCCCGGAGGGGGGGGGGGTACTAAAAAAATTAGTACGGGGAGGCTCCGCCCCGTGGTCCGACCCTTCACCATTTTATAAACCATTTTCACAGAAAAGGGTACCCTTTTCGTATACCTTCCATTGACAAATGGTACCCAATTCGTATACCTAAAACAGGAAGTCTTCCTTTCATTTTCATGCAGCGTTCAATAAATTAAAACAGTACAGTCGTAAGGTATGTGTGTTCGACATATTTTAATGAAAGGCCCTTTTAAATACCTAAATGACAGATTTTCCTACCCTTTCATATACTTATCCTCGTGAAATCCCTACCCTTTCATATACCTGACGCGTGAAAAAGGTACCCCTTTCGGGTGGAGTCTCCCCGTACAGGCCATTATAGGGAGTGTCCCCCGGTCAGATATGTCGGCAGATCTCCTAAACTCCTCTGACGTTATTGCCGCCGTCTTCCACTCCTAACCTTCCCCTGGAATATCCAAACCCTTCCATAAGTGGGATAGTAGTAGGTATGGATATCTTTAAGAAAATACATTGGGTACGTGACCCACCTTTTGCAGCGTTATTACAAATCCTGTTGATAGGTTATTACAAATCCGGTTAAGTATGTTATTAAAAATCCGGTTGAAAGTTTATTACAAATCCGGTTACTTATTTTATTACATATCCGGTTGATTTTAATTACAAATCCTGTTGTTGTTATATATCCGGTTAATTTTTATTACAAATCCGGTTGATATTACAAATCCTGTTGTTTATTACAAATCAGGGTGATACAACCCTCCCCTTACACCATTAAAAAAATGTGACCCTCCCTAAGGGCAAAATAGTAAAAAGGTTGTTCACAAATAACACCCAGAGTTTATCTTGGCAGTCAAACTTTAATTATATAGATATCTTGCTTTCCATGTCCTGCATGTTCTACCAGATTTGATTGTACACAGGATGTTACTGATTTGTACTTCCTCGCTACAAACATTTATTTCGTCATCACTGTCATCATTATTTTCGTCGCTGACATCATCATCGTCGTTATCGTCATTATTATTGTCTTAGTCGTCCTCATAATGATTGTCATCGTCGCTTTCATTATCACCCTCCTGGTAATCTTCATCTGTTTCACTTTTTCTTCCAGTGTCTGTTGCTTCTTCCTGATCGCTGTCGTCGCCAATTTCCTCCTTTACTACATCATTTTCATATTCTTCATCCTCGACATCTTTCTCATCGTTTATCATATCTACGTTAACTTAAGATCTCGCGATGTGGGCAGCGACAATGGCTACTTTGTCTCGTTTCAGCCCCGGAGGGTACTCCCTTATATGGGCTATATAGGTATGTGCGGCCGCAAAGGGTATGTTTTTTGTGCCGTTTTGGTCTGAAATAGGGTATCAATTTTGACCATTTTGGTCTGAAACAAGAGGGTATGATTTGTGCACTCCAGTCTTGAATTTGATATGTTTTTTTCGAAGAAGCTACTTCTTCATCATTAGGTGATAAGACCATCAACAAAAGCCCTTCCTTTTTGTCTTTTAATTGTGTTTACGCCAACCGTGTACGTGAAATAGGTCTAAAATAGGATATCGAATGTTTGGTCAGGTCTGAAATAGGGTAGGGAAAATCGCAGATTTTGGTCTGAAATAGGGTAAGGGTTTTAGGAAGTGGGCCGCACACCCCACCAAATTTTTCTGGGAGTACCCCCCCCCTACCCAGGGGGGGTTTCAGCACACTCCTTGAACATCTAATACCACGTTTGTCAAGGTACAGATCAAGAAAGGAGACTTTCAACTTTCTGAGTTGCCCTTCCCTATACATTGAGATCCAGTTGAAGTCATCCTATACACAAACATACCACAAGAGAAGGGAATAAATATAGTATGTGCAGCATACGAAAATTTCTACGGACCTCCTATCCCTAAGCGTTCATTAAAGAAAGCATTACGACTTATTTTGCAAGAAAACGCGTTCAATTTAACGAACGTTACTACTTGCAAATACACGGAACCGTCATGGGCACTAAAATGGTAGTAGCCTTTGCCAATATTTTCATGGCGGAAATTGAAACACAAATCCTACACAAAAGCGCTGACAAACCGCTCGTTTGGAAACGTTGCATCGACGACAGAATCTCCCTCTGTCACGCCAACAGAGATGTCGTTGACTAGTTCATTGAACAAGCAAATAAACACTACCCAACTATCAAATTTACGGCTGAAATATGTACAGAAACGACTTTCTTAGACACCACTATTTAAAAGGGCAAGAGATTCAACAAAGAGTCAGTTCTCAACACGAGAACCCACTTCAAACCTACAGAGACATTCCAGTACTGAGTACACGTTCTTCATAACGTGTCATCCGCCGGGAGTAAAGAAGGGCTTTATTAAAGGTGAAATACTGACTTAGACTCCTTAGGACAAACTCTACAAAGAAAACGTTTGAAGAAAACATTGAAAAATTTAAAACACACCTAATGGAGAGAGGCTACCTGAGAAATTTTATTCAAAACACACTCTCCGAAGTGAAATTTCAAGGATGGAAACGGGCTCTGTTCCAACAGAACAATACACAGAAACAAATCTTGCCCTTCGTAACACAATACCACCCAGCAGTTCCAAACCTAAAACAAATCCTAATGAGCAAGTGGTATACGAAATTTTCAAGGAGCCGCCCATAATATCATACAGAAAGGGGTGTTCAGTCAAAGACATACTCGTGAGAGCAAAATTATAATAAAGGTAGGCCCGTCAACCACAGTCAACACTAAATTAAAACAAATGTGTTTTGCAAAGAACCATTCCATTATCCTTTTTTTTTTCTGTACCACAATAAAAGCGGCAGCCTGATTTGATATGTTGCTTTTAAATAATATTGCAATAAGCTATAGATATGGGTAATTAGTGTGAAAACGCTTGCAACAACTTTCAACATTGTTAGCAGCCAATGTCTCTTGGTGACGGTGGCAGTGTTCAAATGTTTCCAACGAGATCAATCAGTGTTGCTACTGATGATTTCCTCTCGTGTTTTCTGCCTAAAATGGGTACAGGTGACTCCAGTGAAGAAAAATCTGAGTCCAAAGACTTGAGGTAAATATTTATAATGTAAAAGAATTGTAGCCCTCCCCTAAAAGGCATTTGTTTTAATATGGCCCTCCCCAAAGTGAGGCTAAAAAAAATAGTGACCCTCCCCCCAAATATAGTAGCCCTCCCCCTCCCCCCCGCTAAATAATGACCGGTCCCTTAAGTCACTTGATCCAAAAAAAGCAACTGGCTATGACAAGATACCGCCAAGAACATTTCGGGAGGGTGCTGATGCTCTTGCTTATCCGCTATCTGTTCTTATCAACAGGATTATTGACTCTGGCTCTGTGCCGGCTGCTTGGAAGCTGGCCGAAATCTGCCCCATCTGCAAAAAGGACGATCCTCTTGATAAATCTAACTACCGGCCAGTGTCGATTGTAGTTACTCTGGATAAAGTTTTTGAGAAGTGTCTTGCACGCCAACTCTGTGATTATTTTAGATCGATCTTGTCACCGTTCCTGTCTGCGTATAGACTGGGTTACAGCTGTGAGGCGGTACTTCTACGTTTGATTGAGGATTGGAGGAATGCGCTTGACAATAAGTGTGTTGTTGGCGCAGTTTCTATGGATCTGAGTAAAGCTTTTGATATGATACCTCACAACCTCCTCCTCGCCAAGCTGGCCGCCTACGGTGTTGCTCCAGTCAGTCTGCCCTTCCTACACAGTTACCTCAGAGACAGGTCCCAGCGTATCAGAATAGAAGATGTAACCTTCGATGTTGTTGTTTTTTCTAAGGGTGTATCCCAGGGATCGGTTTTAGGGCCCCTCATTTTTAATATTTTTCTTAATGATCTGTTCTATTTTATTAATCGTGCTAATTTGTCCAACTATGCTGATGATCACCATTCTCTGTAATAATTTTAAGATTTAGGATTGTTTATTTAATTATTTATTTATTTATATAGTTAGTCATTAATTGATCATGTATATATACATATATGAAGATAACCCACGATGGCACTCTCACTTAATTACTTAGTTGTGTTGATTTCTGTTCCCAAATTAACCTTGTCTGTTTGTATTTCTCAGAAATCTCTAATGAATCGCCATCCAAACGGGAATAGGCTGGTGATCCTAAGTAATTAAGGCAATCAGTTGCTAATATATCCCCTCCCTACCTTACTGTACTTAATTAATTTCCAGGGGGATTTGGCCGTGCATCGCCGATCGACCGGGGAGTAGTGACGTGATCCTGATTGCAGAAAATGTGTGAAATTGTCTCCTCGGACCTTACCATCAGAAGGCCACACTGTGTATGTGTTGTACAGTAAAAATATGTATGCCTAGTGTGGTTGGTTCAGTGGCCTAGTGGTTAAGGCATCCGACCGGTAATCTGGAGACCCAGGTTCGATTCCTGGCTGAGCCACATTTTCACTTAATTACTTAGTTGTGTTGATTTCTGTTCCCAAATATTCCCGGTCGGATATATATATATATATATATATATATATATATATATATATATACTCTCTATTTGTTTCATGGAGAAAACATCTTACACACGCTGGATGCTTGTTACGGAATTTAAATGTTTACTGCATCGGACTTATGGAGAAAACTGAATCACACTATTTCTACAAGTTGCTGAAACTACGGAAAAGGAGCGTGCGTTATCAACACCATCTTGATTTTTTACAAACTTGCCAGAGGGAGAGTATTATTCCGAATGGCTTACAACTACGGAAGACAGTAAACATTGCTATTTTTTCTACCGATTTTGAAGAGAGATGGAGCCAAACTCTTCATAGAGCTTCGGCAGAAATTAGAGATTTGGTCATCAAAGAAGTTACGTTCGCCATAGACATAGTTAAACGGGACCTTATGGAACTAGAAATAAGAGTTGCAAATGGCTTTGGTGTTGACGCTTTGGAGAAATTGAACGACAAAGTTCAGGAAATATGCGGTAAGCTTGAGCATTTGTTAGCAGGACGTAGACGAAATAAGTTTAGTAAACTTGCTCCCTTGCATATTGACAATGTAGTTAATGAGGAGGCCGAAATTTTTGATACTGAGGAACACGAACCAACGGAGTCTCAGATAAGAAGTTTTATTACGACCATTAGGAGGAATGTGGATAGGGTTCATCAAGATATTATATCAGTAACTGTTGAGGACTTCGGAGCAGAAGGGAATCCTAGTGGTCTTAATCCTTTACCAGTTGATTCACCACTACTATTAATGGAGTTATCAGAGAAAAATACGAATGAAGGCGTGAATGAACATTTGTCTAGAGTGAACGTTTCTCTTTCTCATAAGACCTTAACACACAATGACACTGTGCATGGAGGCACGCAAGAAAGTCCGAGTTATACCAATTCTTCATCCGTTGATGACCTAGCATTATTACTGGTTGAATTAACGGAGGAGCAGGATAGAGGAGAAGTAGCTGTACCTTTACTTACTCCTGAGCGTACTGGTCGAATGTTTACATCCAATGAAAGTACTGAGGGGAATATCACAGTGGAACAAAGGGTAGAGATTGAGGCTCCGATGGTAGAACACATTGGGATGGGAACATGTAATGATCGAGTATTTCTGGATGGTCTTCAAGTGGTTGTTAATTTATCTAACAGAGATCTTACACCAGCTGAGAACTCCCTATTATCAAAAGGGTTATCTTTTTGTCCTACTCCAAGGGAGATTGATACATTTGCCTTGCGGAAGGACATGTTGGAATACGTCAGACGTCTGCGGCTAAAGGAATACTTTTGTGGTGATAGGGATGTAGATGGGGACTTTTCCGAAATACCTGCGTTTAGAAAAAAGTCTACTTGGTGTCCAGATAGAAACAGAGATTTGATATTGGAAACTTATGTTCATATGCTTGAGAGGAAGTTATTCTCAAATTATCTGAGAATTCGTTGTCAAAGGAATATGTCAAAGGAGGAGCAGGAAGCATTGGAGAATTTGAGGGGATATGAAGACATTGTTATAAAACAGGCAGATAAGGGGTCAGCGGTAGTTGTTATGGACAGAAAAAGTATGTTAGTGAAGCGATGCGGCAGTTACATGATAAGGAGGTATATATCCCACTGACAAATGACCCAACAGAGGAAATGATTGAGACAATTAATGGACGAGTTAAAAGACTCCATAGAGATGGGTATATTAAGGATTCGACTCTTCAGTATTTATTGATAAACAGTGATGCGAGAGCTGGGCGCTTTTATCTTCTCCCTAAAATCCATAAGAAAAATTGTCCAGGACGGCCGGTAATCTCTGGCTATAACACGCCTACAGAGAAAATATCTGCATTTGTGGACCATCAACTGAAATCGTTGGTACCTCACATTCCTTCATATCTTAAGGATACCAATGACTTTCTGACTAAACTAAAAGAAATGTCGAGGTTTCCGGAAGGAGCAATTTTAGTCACTATTGATGTGGTCGGCCTTTATCCCAACATCCCGCACAACGAAGGTTTGGAGGCTATTCGAAAAATTCTCAACGCAAGGACTAACCCGGAAATCCCTACAGATCACATTGTTGACTTGGTGGAATTGGTTCTCAAGAACAATAACTTTGTATTTGATGGCAAACATTTCTTACAAAGACGCGGTACAGCTATTGGCACGAGAATGGCACCTGCCTATGCTAATTTATTTATGTACGATCTTGAATCACAATTACTGGATTTGGCTCCAATAAAGCCTTATCTTTGGCTGCGGTACATTGATGACATCTTTATGATTTGGACGAATGGAGTGGAACAACTACAAGAGTTTCTTAATTCCATAAATCAATATCATGATACCATAAAGTTTACATGGGACTGGTCAAGAGAGAAGATTAACTATCTTGATGTACAGGTTATTAATAACAATGGTGTTATTGAGACTGATCTGTATACTAAGCCGACTGATAAGCATCAGTATTTATTCCATACATCATGTCACCCTAGGGGGATTAAACAAGGAATTCCATATGCACAGGCTCTAAGATTTAGACGTATTTGTTCCACGTCTACTACTTTTGAGTACAGTGCGGAGGATCTTAGAAAGTTTTTAGTTCATAGGGGTTATCAAGAAAAATTTGTTCGTGACCAAATACAAAGAGCTCGGGTACTGGACCGGAACGAGCTACTTGTACCGAAGCGACAGACAATCAACAAAAGAACGCCGTTCGTGGTCACCTATCATCCAGGATTGCCCAATATAGGAGGAATTTTAAGGGAGTTACTTCCGCTTTTACACAAGTCCGAACGGTGCAAGCAGGCCGTTAGGGATGTGCCCATGATGGCATTCCGTCGTCCAAAGAGCTTACGAGACCATTTGGTTTGCGCAACGTTACGACCTTAAGAGTGTAATAAGGAGGGTAGCAGGGGAACTCACAATTGCGCTAGTAGTAGATGTGAAGTCTGTAAGTATCTTACTGTAGGGGAGAGTTTCGCTAGCCATACTACTGGTACACGTTATACTATAAACCATCGGTTAGATTGTAATTCTAGGAATGTTGTTTATCTAATGAACTGTAAGGTCTGTGGTTGGCAATATGTCGGCTCCACTACTACCAAGTTCAGGTTGAGGTTCAATAACCACAAGAGCCGACTTCGAGCACACTCGAAGATGTCTGCTGCCAGAAAGGAAAGTGACGACCTTGTCTATAAGCATTTCCATGGTCATGGACATCATGGCCTTCAGGACATTAGCATACAGCTTATAGATAAGGTCAACGTAAAGGAGGACCTTATTGCTAAGGAAGGTCAATGGGCATATCGTCTCCGATCCTTGAAACCAGATGGCCTTAATGAGAGTGACTTTTTTTTTAGCCAGAATCGAGAGGCACGTATACGCACTTAGAATTTTCCTTAATTTGGATTTTTACCAGGATGTTGTTGCGTTTTTGGCACTATTTTTCTTCCCATATATGCTCTCTGTACGCGTGTTATATCTGTGCGCGCGCGCGCGTTTTACTTTTATTTTTGAAATGTAGCGCGCATTTTCGTATTTCAGTGGCGTAGTATACATTTGTGTACAACGGTTTCCTTCATTCGCCCGGAAGAAGACCGACAAGTCGGTCGAAATATAGGTGATCCTGAAAATTGTGTCCTGTCTTCATTTGTGTTTGATATATATATATATATATATATGTATATATATATATATATATATATAATATATATATATATATATATATATATATATATATATATATATATATATGTAATAGCCAAGAACTGGAAAATACGACTTTGCAAAGTCGTATTTTCCAGTTCTTGGCTGTTATTTTAATTCGTCTGGAGACACAACCACGACAGTGGATGTTTTTGACATTATATATATATATATATATATATATATATATATATATATATATATATATATTAACAGAAATTTCAAGCTCACGATACAACTTTTTAAAGACATGTTTCGGCATGACTCATGCCATCATCAGTTTAATGTGTTGTTTCCTTTTCCAGTGTTTATAAGTACGTTTACAATTTGAGTACGTTAGCAATTTGAAATTTAAAATACAGTAACAGTTACAATTATGCGCGTGCAAATGCATGAGTGTGCACGCGCATAATTGTGCACATAATACTTTGCTTTTGCGCTACGCGTTTCACCGCTGTTGCGGCTCTTCAGGCACACTTTGCTAACGGTTACAATCACAGAAATTTGAAATACAGAACAATGCATACATTACATTACGTACTAGGCGTGTCGCGTCACGCGGGGTCGTTATCGCTAATTACATAATGACATTTCTTAACAGAAATTTCCTAACATGTCTACAACACGATGTCAGCTCATTTCGTTTGTTTAGACTTGCCATTTCTGGTTTACAAATAATGAAATATTTCTCCCACAAACACAAATTGCATCTCTTAGTAACACTGGAATAAGAACTAGCTCCTTTTATCTTGCGCCATTTGATGACATACTTAGTGTTCTTATCTTTGCGACTCCATATATATTTACTAAGCTCGGTAGCATGTTTGTAACGCTCGTTACGGAATGTTATACATATATGTATATATGTATATATGTATATATGTATATATGTATATATGTATATATGTATATATGTATATATGTATATATGTATATATATATATATATATATATATATATATATATATATATATATACATATATATGGCTTCCTGAGCCAACGAAAGATGCAAAAGCAATAGGATCACTGATGATTCACAGTCCTGATTCGGCGAATAATAAAAACCAGTTAAAAAGAGGCCGAAAATGGACAACTTAAAGATTTTTAAATTTTTATCTTTTTTGAACAAAAAGTTGTCCATTTTCGGTCTCTTTTTAACTGGTATATATATATATATATATATATATATATATATATATATATATATATATATATATATATTTATAACTTCACAGGAGTTCAGGCTTCAGGAGTAATCATCGTTTTATTGCGACAGTGCTGTTTCGTATGGTTCAAAATTATATGACCACACTCATCAGGCAACTTTAAAAAATCGTTAAAGTTGCCTGATGAGTGTGGTCATATAATTTTGAACCATACGAAACAGCACTGTCGCAATAAAACGATGATTACTCCTGAAGCCTGAACTCCTGTGAAGTTATAGTCAATGCTCCTCAATCAAATGAGTTGAGCGCTCTACGAAATACATTCTACCCAAGAAACAAGTATATATATATATATATATATATATATATATATATATATATATATATATATATATTATTTATATATATTATACTTTTCTCGGCATATTAGCATGTATTGCTAGGGGCCTAATCAGCCTCATCAACCCGAGCTAAAATAAAGTTACCTTCCTTACTTACCTACAGGCTATTAGATTAACTTGGCCACAAGAGTGCCTTTTATTTTAATAAGATTACAAGTGATAACGTGTCCAATTAAACACAATAAACATTATAGTACACTGAAAGTAATTAGATTGAGTGAATTGAGTTGGGGCTGAACATAGCTAAACAGAGTTTTCAGTGAAATGTAGCCAAGAGCAGAGGAGGAGTCAAGGGGATGGCGAAGGGACAACAAAAGCTGAGCAGCTATCACGGTCGGCCTTGGCAGAAAAAGGGGCGAATGATAGCGAAGCTACCGAATTTATAGCTCGTCCTACGTGTCTTGTCAAAACCCCAGTAAGATATCTTGACTGAACCTCTTCAGCTTGGACGATAAGATAAGGTCCCGCCTCATCATAAAACCCATTATCGCGGTTGATCAATAATGGGCCATTGAGAGCTTTACTTTCAGAGGTAAGAAGTCTTTAGCCTCACAAAGTAGGTGTCGGGGATAATGTCTAGGCTCTGAGAGTGAAATTGGTGTTGAATTTGGACCAGGCTAAAAACTTAGCAAACATTCTGTGGGATAGAAAGCCGTTAACAGTCCGCGCTCACATCGAAGAGTAAACATCCGGGACTTCACGAATTTTGTAGAAAACACAAGGCTTGGCTGGGAACTTGTTTGCAAAAAGCTTACGTTTGTACAGTTTTTTGAATAGTTTCCGCCCTTGCGACTTAAGCGATCTAATAGTAGTGATTTGATAGTCGAAAGTGTTATAATGTGTGATTTCCGGTCGCAAATTGAGCGCAGAGATTGGCAAGGTATTTACCCCCCGGGGGGTACTCCCAGAAATATTGGGTGGGGGTGTGCGGCCCGCTTCCTGAAATCCTTACCCTATTTCAGACCAAAATCTGCAATTTTCCCTACCCTATTTCAGACCTGACCAAAAATTCGATACCCTATTTCAGAGTTATTTCGCGTAAACGGTTGGCATAAACATAATTAAAAGACAAGAAAAGAAGGACTTTTGTTGATAGTCTTATCGCGAAATGCTGGAGAAGTAACTTCTTCTAAAACAAAACATACCCGATTCAAGACTAGAGTGCACAGACCATACCCTATTTCAGACCAAAATGGTCAAATTCCATACCCTATTTCAGACCAAAACGGCTGGAAAAACCATACCCTTTGGGGCCGCACATACCTATATAGCCCATATAAGGCAGTACCCCCCCCCTTCCCGGGTGTTTACACAGATCTAATTCACCAATGTTTACCTGTGATTCTTTTGGCCATCACGACGTTCGGTTTAAGCCGCTGCTAGACTTCGTGTAAATGGATGCCGCTAATTCGAAAAGTAACTTTGCCCTCGGCAAGACCGAAGTTTGAGATTTGTACAAAATTAACGATTTAACGCCCAACATATTTTCATGTCAGAGGTCACGTAAATTTCATGTATAATTGCATGACAAATAACACGTACTCGTTTTCTTCCCTTCATTTGGCACTTTATTCTCATACCGAGCCTAAATTTAAGTCTCCCCACTGATTAACGGATGAATTTGAAAAGAAAGTCCTAAAACGCCTCCAATTTTTTTCACCCATGTTTCCAAAAATTCAGGTACATATAAGTTATCAAGATGGGTCTCCCATCAGGTAGGAATCCACCACACTAAAACCAAGCCAGGCAGTCACATATGTGGTGATCTGAGACAAACGAAAAACAACGCTAAACTATCATTCTTTGTTTGGACCTAAAATCATATTAATTTTAAAATCTTTTGACTGTCGTGCGCGACAAGATGTAGGTTTAATACAAAGCATACAATTCGTATGGTGGATTTGACCTCAGCTTTCGGCATACAGCTAAGTAGCTTCAATCATTGCCATATTGTTGGGACACGAACGCCTTATTTGAGTCGTCATGCCGCTCCCACCCGTTCAATGTTGTTTACAAACCGTAAAAGCGCCAATTTGCAAGGAGTTCGGACAAACTGTGCTTTCCAACATTGAATGGGGGAAAGGGGGTGGGTGTGGGCCAACGACTTATGACAGTGATTGTAGGCCTAAATTGGTCTTAGAATCATTCGAATCATGCAGGTTTGTCTTTTGTTAATTGACTCAGATGCCCGAATTATTTCGTGTTCCATGTTCCATGTTTGGAGTGATAATGATGATAGAGGCCTGAATGCTTTATTCTTTCCACTTCAAGCGGTAAATTAAGGACACGTCTCAGGAGATCCCAATCTTCCCCGCCCCAAGAGTACGTGAAGTTTTCACTGTCCATACCTATGAAAGCAAATAAAAGGATAGTGACAATAAAATTTTTTTCCCATTTACGGAAGTACAAATAAACAGGAAAATCAAAGTAAAGTAAGGGGAACAATCAATGGTATATAGCAAAGACAAAAGGCTTGGCGCGCCTTTGTTCGCAATGCTATTTCTATGACTGAGAAGGAATGTGAAAACGAAATCAATGAGGACAATGAAAGAATTGAATGCGCAAAAGAAACTTGAACCCACCTCCAAATTTGTTCCAGTCTGATTTGTAAATCGACAGAAGTCCAAAACCCTCATTTTCCCAAAAGCCGTAATGATCATCGGAAGAACTCCCACAACTCAGACGACCAACTATAGGGAAGTAGGCTATTCGACCGGCTATAGTGTTCTATTGAGAAGAAAAAGGCATTTCATGATTAGCGACAACAGCTGTGGTCAGGTAGCTAGGCAGGTAGAAAGTTGCTTGGGAAGGTAGCAAAATAGCTTGACAGCCAAATAGGAAGTATGTAGGAAGATAGATAGACTGGTAGGTAGTTAGGTAGGTCGGTGGGTAGATGGGTAGGTGTGTAGGTGGGAAGGCAGGTAGGTAGAGCTCCATAGGCCGTTAGGTAAGTAGTTAGATTAGCATAGTTCGGTAGACTAGTGCAGGTCTGCCATTTTATCTCTAATTCTATTCTTGTTCCCTAACTGCTTATCTCACTACCTATTTACATACCTACCTGCCTCTGTGCCAGCGTACCTTCCTTTCTGCAAATTTACCTAATTGCCTAGCTTCTTGTCAAGCGATATACCTAGATACATTAGTTGGAGAGTTGTTAGGTAGAAGCCACCTATAAAGTATAGGAGACGTACCTTTAAAAAGGAATTAACAGAGGAACAAAAGTAGCCCACTGAAGCAGTCGAACGTTAAAAGATTAAGTTATTGAGAACGACATTCAGAAAATCGCGCTGGTATACTCCCTCTTTTTTAAAAAAAACCTCTCTTCGTTCCTGAGCTGGAGGAAATTGGGGGGGGGGGGTGGGGGGGACGGGGGACGTCTGGGTATATTGAGCATGATACCGTAAGTTCAAAGCCTTTAATCTATGAAAATGAAACTAGGTAGATATGATTTTTATATCTTCATTCTCACACTTACGAAACTGTCTGCTGTTAAAGTTACGTAAAAGGGCGTTAAAAAGATCACGTTCTGAGGCTCGGAAGAAAGCACAATTCAGATTCGAGCAGCTTTTTAAACTTTCGATCTTTCATTGGTGGAAGAACTTGTTTAAATACAATTAAAAGTTTTCTGTATAATTGTACAAGACAGTATAATAGTACTATTTGACTTGCAGAAGGAGGAGACGCAATTTGCTCTGAGAAATGGGTGTAGCCGCGGAGATTAGGGTAGCTGGTTTGAAATCAATTCATGTGGAGATATTGTCAAAGCAATCCTCTAATTTAAAGATTTATGCAGCAGTTTTAAGACTTGCCGACATTCTTATTAGAAGGTATACTCAAAAGAGGCCGGCTTAGTTCACGTAGCACACAAATCATCTTTCCCAAGCTTTTCAATTCCGTTTTGGAAACAACAATTCGTATATCAGGTTAAGAACACCACTTCCTTAAAACATGCTATTCAGAAGACGATGTCTTTTGAACCAAAACCAGTCATGTCCAGTACTGTCGACAAGATACGAGTGGAAAAATACGTTTTACAACTCGTACGAGTCGACAACTTGTGTCGACTCGACAGACAGCGTTGTCGAGTGGAAAATGCATCTCATTAGTTCACCCACGGGTCCGCTTCGAACAGTTGTCGAGTTGTACGAGTCGTACGAGTGGACAAAATTATTGTCGACTTGAAAAAATAACTTCTCGAGTAGAAAAATGCATCTTATTAGCAGAAAGATTAGCATGCATCTCATTAGTTCACCCAAGGGTCCACTTCGAACAGTTGTTGAGTTGTACGAGTCGTACGAGTGGACAAAGTTATTGTCGACTCGACAAAATAACTTGTCGAGTGGAAAAATGCATCTCATTAGCAGAAAGATTAACATGGCGGAAAATCGAAACAAGCACGCTACGCATATGTATGCCTAGTTCTCTAAGCCGCGAGCAGAAAGAAGCGACAAAGCGTGAGTTACTGGTTTAAGCCACAAGCGGAAAGCGCAACCGGCAGAAACAAGCGCGCTACAGATGTGTATGCCTCGTTCTTTAAGCCACGAGCAGAATCATGTATATGCCGCGTTCTTTAAGCTTCAAGTGGAAATGCACAACCGGCAGAAACAAGCGAGCTACACATGAGTATGCCTCGTTCTTTAACCCATGAGCAGAAACAAGCGCGCGTTACTCATGCGTATTCCTCGTTCTTAAAGCCACGAACCGAAACAGGCGCGCGATACTAGAGTTTCGCTTCGTTCTTTTTAACCACAAGCGGTAAGGCGCAACCGGCAGAAACAAGCGCGGTACACTTGTGTATGCCTCGTTCTTTAAGCCAGGAACAGAAACAAGCGCGCGTTACTCAAGTATATGCCTCGTTCTTTAACCTGCGGGTCGAAACAAGCTACTCTTACACGTGTACACCTCGTTCTTTATACCCGAGCAGGAAAACGCAACCGGCAGAAACAAGGGCGCTACACATGAGTATGCGTCGTTCTTTAACCAACGAGCAGAGATAAGCGCGTTACTCATGTAAACAAGCGTGCTACCCATATGATCACAGGGTGCAGAGGAGTTCTGTTCGATCGCACACGACAAAGTCTCACCTTGTTAATTCCAAAATATGTTTACTTTGTACGATAAAGAATGTCGAAATGAAATCGTTCTGATTTGTGAACGTTTTCTGCTTCCATATGTTCAATATCCTTCTATATCCCCCGATCTTCTGGTACGGTTTCCGCAATGTTTACTTGCATGTACCGCGAACCAAAGTACTGTGGGCTCGCACGGTTACAAAAGGTTCGCTGTCTTCTTTTACTCGGCACTTCGTGCCTCGTTCGGAAAGCTTCGCTTTCCGATTTCCGAAGCTTATTCGTTGCCCTTCGGGCAAAAATCATATGCGCCCGCGGCCAGCGTTAGTTGACGCGGTATATGCAAGTAAACATGGCGGAAAGCCGTATGAGGGAGACAAGATCGGGGGATATAGAAGGATATGGAAGCAGAAAACGTTCAAAAATCAGAAGGATTTCATTTCGACAATCTTTATCGTACAAAGTAAACATATTTTGGAATTAACAGGGTGAGACTTTGTCGTGTACGATCGAACAGGACTCCTCTGCACCCTGTGATATGATGCCTCGTTCTCTAAGCCCAGGCAGAAAGAAGCAACGAAGCGTGCGTCACTAGTTTACACCTCATTCTTTAAACCACAAAGGGAAAATCGCAACTAGCATAAACAAGCGCACTTCACATGTGTATGCCTCGTTCTTTAAGCCACGAGCAGAAACAAGCGCACGTTACTCATGAATATACCGCGTTCTTTACGCCTCAAGTGGAAATGCGCAACCGGAAGAAACAAGCGAGCTACACATGAGTATGCCTCGTTCTTAAAGCCACGATACTACAGCGATACTAAGCGCGATACCACAGTTTCGCTTCGTTCTTTAAACCACAAGCGGAAAGGCGCAACCGGCAGAAACAAGCGCGGTACACATGTGTATGCCTCGTTCTTTAAGCCACGAACGTGAACTTCCTCACATAAATGGTTTCGCGTCCTAAATAAGACGTAAACTGCATGGGCGCGTGCTTAGGACTGTTGCTAATGACAACATTGCATGTAAACGACGCTGAATCAAAAATAAGACGCGAACAATTTATCCGAGATCTTCACGTCATATGTAGGACGCGAAAGTGTAAACCATACAGTTCGCGTCATATTTAAGTCGCACTTTAGATAAGACGCGTCTTATTTTATCCAGAATAAATGGCCCTATCTCAGGGACCGTTTCTTACCATATCTAACTCGCTAGAAAATCTCAAATCCCCACAATAATACCTATCTCCCCTCGCATTTTTGACTCGACAACTTCTTTCCGTCGACCGGTCAATCGCTGTCTCCACTCGTACGACTCCACAACTATCGCACTGACCCTTGCCACGTCTAACTCGCACCAAAATTCTAAATCAAAGTCCCCCTAATTTTGTCGATTTCTCCTCTCGAACTATACGACTCCACCACACTATCGCAGTGACCCTTACCATGTCTAACTCGCACCAAAAATATTCCCTAATGAGATGCATTTGTCCACTCGACAACCCCGTCTGTCGACTCGACAATCGCTTTCTCCACTCGAACGGGTCGTACGACTCGACAACTCTATCGCAGTGACCCTTGCCATGCCTAACTCGCACCAAAATTCTAAGTCTCCCTAGTGAGATGCATTTGTCCACTCGACAACCCCGTCTGTCGACTCGACAATCGCTTTCTCCACTCGAACGGGTCGTACGACTCGACAACTCTATCGCAGTGACCCTTGCCATGTCCCCTAATGAGATACCAAAATTCTAAGTCTCCCTAGTGAGATGCATTTGTCCACTCGACAACCCCGTCTGTCGACTCGACAATCGCTTTCCCCATGCGAACGAGTCGTACGACTCGACAACTCTATCGCAGTGACCCTTGCCATGTCCCCTAATGAGATGCATTTGTCCACTCGACAGCCCCAGTTGTCGACTCGACAATCGCTTTCTCCACTCGAACGGGTCGTACGACTCGACAACTCTATCGCAGTGACCCTTGCCATGTGAAACTCCCACCAAAATTCTAATTCCCCCTAATCACATGCATTTGTCCACTCGACAACCCCGTCTCTTGAGTCGATACAACTTGTCCACTCGTACGAGTTGACAAACGTATTTTACGACTCGTATCATGTCGACAGTATTGGACAACCTTCACCAAAACAATTGTTCAACATTTTGTTGACCTTAGAGTAAACTAGACGTAAATGGTTCTACCACTCTACGAAATGTAAAAAACGTTTACCTTTCTTATGTTGTCCATCATATCTGCTGGCACATCAATGTGTAGGTCAAATAGGAAAATAATGTCATCCGTATTTGGGACAGCTTCCACAGCCTTGTTTAAAGCGAGAGTCTTGTAGAACTTGCCGGTCAATGGTATAATAGTATGTCTGTTTCTTAGAAGCGGAGTGTCAAACGCCATGGCCATGTCGATATCTTTGCTTTCAAAATCAGCAATTATAATATGAAAGTTTTTGTCGCCAGTTAATATGCTGGCCTTAGTGACTTGGTTGATGAGATGATGCACCCATTTTCCTTGGTCCTTGACAGGGACTATGAAGTAAACTGTGGCATCCTTATTCCAACTGATTCCTTCAGGTAGGCACAAGTCGTTGCTGCCTTTTTTCTGATATACGTGTTCTGTCAACCGGAATGCTTGATTAGTGTTGTTGGCGCTTACTATGAGATCCAAAAGGAAGCGGTCGCCATTCTTGGGGTCAGGTTTTTGGATCACTTTGTAGATTTTCTGCAAGACATAGTCTCTGCAAAGTACAAAACAAGACAAATGAACGAAAGTTAAGAACTAATTAACTATAATTCCTTCCTTAGCTGTTAGTTTTCTGTTTAATTGTGCTATGAATTGATTTTTAAAAGAGTTACAGGAAATTTAGTAGATCGAGTTGTAATGACTGATTGCAACTTTGTCTTAGATCCCATTCTGCTTGGCACAAAACATCAGAGAACGCATGTGCGGGATTTCTTGACCTTTACCATTTCTAGCGGCATATCACAAGTTTAGAACGTTTTCTTCTACATTAGTCGAAGTTACAGTAACGTATATTTTTAGACTTCTAGCAGTCCCTTTCTGGAGGAGTCGAGCAGGCGCATTAAGAATCCGAAACGTGAGGTGAACGAGCTGAGGAGGCTTGGTCTCTTGTCGTTTTTTCCTCTTCTTCCAGTCTCGCCGCTATTACCCAGACAGTGACTGCTAGCAGTTTATCCGTGTTGGGAATAACGAATATCTATCGCCGATCAACAGAATGCCAATCACGGTATTAAGATAGTCAGCTGTTCCTGCAAAGGTGGCAAAGACGCGGGAAGGTATAACACTCCCATTGTTCATCTTGTTTTCAAAACATATGTTAATATCACACATCGAAATTCTCAAGTAATTAACGCGATCGCAAAAAAGCTCCCAAAGAAATCCAATGAGCAATTGCGTCGTAAGCCGACTGTCAGATGAAAAGAAATGAACATAGAACACAAAGCGCTTTTGCACAGCGCCAAAATGTTGCTAAACAAATCACTAAAATTGGATCCTCTCTTAAGCGACCGCGACCACTTTTAGAGCTGACGAACTGACATTTTCTACTGCCGTCAATCTCCCGTAAGTGACCACTTGTTACATAACACGAGGGAACCTTGGCAACGGCAGCGACGGCAACGTCAATGGGAACGAAAACGTTCTTTCAAAATTTTGAAAACTCTCTCTCTTTGAAACTCTCTTGCGATTATTCCAATTTGCTGGCGAACTGTCCAGGGACCTAATTACTACAAACGGCGTTCAAGTAAGGAAAAAGGAAGAAAAAGTTACTGTCATGCGCTCACCTTCTCGAAAGAACCTAAGATTTGGTCATTTCAAGTTGTTATTGTCTTTTTGCAGAGGAAGGCAAAGATTTGTATGAAAATTAATGTAAGACGCAGTTACATAGTCACTATGTTTTGCTCATTAAATCAATTTTTTTTTTCGTTGTGGTTGCGGTTGCCTTACTCTACGGACGTCAGTAGAGGTTTCTAGGACGCGCGCGGCGACCGAGTGGAAAGTCTGGAACGAGAGCGCCGTCGTATGCGTGGGAAAAACAAAAGAGAGCTTAAGCAACGACGGCAGCAACGGCAACGAAAACGTTATTTGAAAATCTAACTTAATAATAATAATGATGATGATGATGATAATGATGATAAAACTTATATAGCGCCATAACTCTTTCGCGATTATTCCAACTTCTTTAACTTGTAAATTGCAGGTGAACTATCCTGGAGTTAAATTAGCAAAAACGGGGTTGAAGTTCGGAAAAAGAAAGAAGAGTTTACCGTCATACGCTCACGTTCTCCACAAAACACATTTCTTCACATTTCACGTTGTTGTTTTGCTGAGGACAGCAAAGAAATGTACCAAAATGTAAAATGCACGTGCAGAGCGATTGTTTTTGCTAATTAAGCCTATTGTTTTGTGACGTTGTCGATTACGTCTCCGTCGTCGTTGCTTAAGCTCTCTAAAGTTAAGTTTTGCGACGCAACTTGACACGACACCAGTGAGCTCAAACTAAGAACTTTACATCATGATGGCGTCGCTTAGGAAGGTTCAGGAAATGTTGTTGTTGTGTTTGGAGGAAGAAATGCTAGATGATGAAGAATTTCCTTTGCTCTACGAGGAACACACGCCGCGAAATGCTCTTTTCCCCTATTAGAGGATAAAGATAAGAGAATTAATCCCCCGTATAGGTCCTATCCCCATCGAAATCCCTCTAAAGTTATTTTTAGATGTCCTCCAAGATCCGTTGTCCCCCCCCCCCCCAAAAAAAAAAAACATGGGGACATGTGATTGGCTATCACTCAACCCTCTTAGGAACACCGAATCTTGGAAGACATCTAAAAATAACTTTAGAGGGATTACGGTGGGGATAGGACCTATACTGGGGATTAATTCTCTTATGTTTGTCCTCTCTTGGCCTACGATAAATTCTTCCTTGCAACTAAAGATGCTGCCGAATGCAAAGCTGAAATCAGAAGGGAGAAGGACGACATTCCTTTACTTGCTGATGCCTTACGAGTTCCTCTCATCTTCAAATGTTCTAATGGAACAATTTGCTACGGAATTGAGGGCTTGTGTATCGTCCTGGAGAGGTAAGCATATCCGTGCCGTTATTACGATATGATACCTATGTTTGGCGAGGTCATAGACTGTTACAATATTTTGAACCCAGTATTGCTTAGCACGGACGCAGATGCGATCTAAAGCAGAGGAGCTGCGCTCGATAACTGCTTTGGTTTTATTGATGGCACCGTTCGCCCCATCTCTCGACCTGTTGTAAACCAGAGAACTGTTTACAATGGCCACAAGCGAGTCCATGCGCTTAAGTTTCAGTCCGTCACGCTCCCTAATGGACTGATTGGACACCTGTATGGTCTTGTAGGTAAGTGGGCTAAGTATTATTCATTATAATCATCATAATCATTATCATCATCAACATCACTTTCTAATGTGCATAACGCTTGTATAAGGATATTCAAATAACAAGTATGGCTAGAAGATAAGGCTAAGCTGAAAATTTAAATTACAAAATTAAAAATATGGTAGAATAATATAATTGAAGTTAGGCTATAATGTTCGACAAACGTCCTTGGCACGTCTTGATCAGATAACATGTAACTGCATTAACGACCTATTTTGGAACCAAAGCGTAATGACATCACTAGAACAGAGAACCCCCTCCCTCCCCCCCAGACCATGTTGTAAGCGAACAAAGGCAACTAGGACACGGTAACCAACTTTCAAATGGGGGGGAGGGGGGCTAAATCCGAAATTACGTGTGAAAAGTTTGGAGAAATGGCTAAGTGCGCCAAGAATTTTTTCGAGAATTGTAGCTAGAAATATACAAAATATGTGAATAAATAACAAACTTTTAAAAAACTCCACTTGGATTTTAAGTGTTTCCTGGTCAATCCTACCCAATCAGATTCTGCAACCTCTGAAGAGGTGATAATCCATTACCACTCCATTAGCTTTTAAAGGGAAGAGGTTGATGAGGAATTTTAAAGGTTCAGTAAGTGTAGATCTCTCCTAAAGCATTCACATTGGCATCCTTTGTCCTCCAAAACTGTTGTTGCATCTAAAGTTTAAAACATGGGCTTTGTGCTGTAATTGTTTCGCAAAAGAAAAATAAGCTTTGGATGCACACATTTCAGACCTTTTGCCAAATTTTGCCTGAAAAAGGAAATTGTTCACTTTTGACCTTAACATGAACTATTTGAAGGAAACTGGTGTACTTGTCAAAATAGAAAATTCTTTTCTTTGACTGTTTTACTGTTACTGCTGTGCATACTTTCCGTAACTTCCAATGAATGAGTTGCCAGTAATCGGATACCTATGTTATGCGCAACGGATTATGGAATCGCCAGGGGGCAAACATTGCAAGTCGCTAGAAAGAAATGTATGGCGTAAAGTTGTTTCTTCGTCAAAAGCAGTGATTTTGAACAAAGAATAACGTATTTTCGCCGTGATTTTGTGAGAAGTGGAGGTGACTAATGTCGTTGCGTGAAAATTGTAAGTTTTCGTGCGATTAATGCGGTAAAATCTATCGATAAACACTTTGTTGCTTAGGGCAGATTATGAAATCCACTGAATCTACATCAAGTATTGGTCTCGAAATAGTACGAACAGATATAAATTTGAGGGGATTCACTCAATAAAGCTTTTTCAGCTGTAATTACGTGTGGTGATATTATTTTTTTTTAATTACATTATCTTATCATTGCTGCTGGAATTTTACCGCCACATTACCAAAGGATATATTGATCTGCGAGGGGATGGGAATTGTTTCTACCGAGCAGTTTCGCTATGGATGGATGAAACCAGTGGTAGAAAACACGGAGAAAACCGAAGGTTGTCTAGCTGTTTTAATGAGCAACATCCCTATGTTATTAAGCCACCATTCTTCTCTTAGAACTCAGTGGAGGAGCATATGTGAGAAACAGAAACAGAAAACCCATTGTCACGCAATTCCACCCAGCATAAAAATGGTTTCTAGAACGTACTTATATGGACAAGTGGTATTTATTCAACATCAGCCAACCCTCAGAAAGAGATTCAACCAACCTCCCTTGATCTCTTACATTAAAGGAAAATAGCTATAAACGCTTTCAGAAACGCAAAGTACACACAGCGCTAGCAGGAGTCGCGTTGGTCAGTCAACCCTGGCCTCCGGCCTTGTACAAAATGATTAAAGCAGACCTTAGTACTTATTGACTTTATCACGATTTATAGCTCTGGACCATGACAAAGCATCCTGCAGCTGCTTGTTTTTTGGTGAGTAGAATCTCAATAAACCATCGTCAGGAAGGTCCCTTTGTTTATCTGGGTACCATCGATCGTTGTAACAAACCCACATCGCCGCCGTGTATAATCCCAATTACACTCGTTGTAAATATCAGCACACATGTAATTACAACTGGAAAGGCTTTATTGAGTGAATCCCCTCAAATTTATAGCTGTTCGTACTATTGCGAGACCATTACTTGATGCAGATTCAGTGGATGGATTTCATAATCTGCTCTTACAGCCTGCTTACGCAACAAAGTGTTTATCAATATATTTTACCGCATTAATCACACGGAAACTTACAATTTCCACTCATCGACATTAGTCACCTCCACTTCTCACAAAATCACGGCAAAAATGCGTTATTCTTTGTTCAAAATCACTGCTTTTGACGAAGAAACAACTTTACGCCATACATTTCTTTCTAGCGATTTGCAATGTTTGCCCCCTGGCGATCCCATAATCCGTTGCGCACAACATGGGTATCCTATTACTGGCAACTCATTCATTTTAAACTAAGTTTCTCATACATTTGCCGTAGTACTTTTTTGATGACAACAGTTCTTAGGAATCGTTCACATTTTGACATTTTGCAGGACTTATTAAACAAGCCTATTTATGAGGGAATAGAGGAAAAGGTTGCTGAATTGTTCATGCAATTTTAGACCTAGGGAAGGGCCCAGTGTATTGTCATCTGGGCCCTACTTTGCTTTGTGCTCAGTAGGAATAGCTTTGTTTAACCAACAGCCATTGCCACCTTCTTCTATGGATAAAGACTAAATTATTATTTGTCCAGGGACATTTTGTAATTATCTCAAGATATCATAAATAATGTGGCATACAATGAGGCAAAGTGAAAAGCTGCAACATAATTAACACTTAATCGTTAACAGATTTTAAGCAAACAACTATTGCAAAGGAAAATACCAAAAATGAATGACAGGCAAAGCAGGCCGCAGATGGCTTCACTAGAGAGAGCGATAAATAAGTGATGTTTGAAATATCACTTATTTGTCACTTCTCTAATGAGGCCATCAGTACTCTGGTTTGCTGCTCCTGTTGTTGCATCATCAGCATTTGACTGTTCGTCAACTGTTGCTGGCTCTGTTGTTGCTGATGTTGCATCATCCTAAACATTTCCTCAACAATTATACTCAACCTAACTTCAAGGTCAATAATACCACGGCGGTATTCAGAAAACACTCCAGTGATTTTTAAAGTATTTCCATATCTTTATACGGTATTTTACGCTCTTTGGTTTCAGGAATTATTAATGCAGCAATTGGCAAAAGAAAATTTGCAATATGATCAAACGAAGGCGAGAAACGCTAAGACAATTTTCTTGGTGAAGCAGTTAAGAGATAGCTGACCGTGTCGAAATCCAATTAGGGATCTAGCAGTCTTTTGACATTTTTGTCGCGAAGCTTCATTCTGGATCTCGAATTGCATATTTTCAATTGTTTACAACGAAATTCAAACGAATTTCCAGTCGCTGGTTTTTAGTCGTGGATACGCGAAAGCGTAGGAACGAGTATTGTGAGGGGGCAGATTATGCAAATTTGTCACTCACTCAGATGTAAACAAATCGATATGTCAACGGCATACCAATAGATATCGATTTTCCAAAGTATTGCTGGAATACCTCTATCGGCTTTCCAAAGTAATGTCTGAGGAGCAACAGTCGAACCGATGAACGGAATGAAAAAAGTAAAGTAAAGTAACTTTATTTCAGCTCGGATCGAAAGAAGTAAACAGCAAAAGGAACGTCCGATCAAATAGCCGAACGACGAAAGAAATTATAATCAATATTCCGTCACAAGCGCAGCTTCTCCTTCGTTCATCCAATTCACGATCTGTAGAAAAAATATATGAGCCGTTCAACCCAAGATATTTTCCAAGTGTGAACAGGAATTGACGGCGAAAACTTTTGACACCAATACAATCTCGTTCCCAGAGCCCACGTGTCTTTTGGTCAGCGCCAAGACACGGAGCTCTGGAATAATCCATTTTTTTGAATTTTTTCATTGGCTAGAAGTTCGAGCATGGGCAGTTGAGCCGGAAGTTGCTTCGTAAACAAATATGGCGGAGCAGTTGACGGAGGATACTCCTGTCAAGGTTTTTATCGAAAGTTTCAGATCACCGGTACGTTTGCAAATACTGCAATTCAACCTTTTTGAGTCGTCCAATTGATTTGTTTGGACAAAATTCAAAGAAAGAAGATCTTTCAATAATTATTGAGAATGTAACAGGTCTAGCTATCACGGAGGACGCTGGGTTTCCAAGACAAATTTGCAGAGCTTGTCACAATAACGTTAAACATTTTCAAACGTCATTTAGGATAATGAGAGGAAAGAAGGCGACAGAAAGTGCATCCACCCAGAAGCAGCGAGAAGCCAAACAAGGAAAAAGCGACGGAACAGAACGCGCGTCTGTAGTCCGGCAAAGCCTAGCCAAAACGTTTTCACTAACTCATCCAAAACAAAATGTGAAAGTGAGGATCTTTCCAGAGTCAATAAGAAAACCTGAACCTCCCTAGCAAAATAAAGGAATGTTGATTTTGGCAAAGACTGCATTGGCTAGGCAATAGTGAGGTTTGTTCATTGTTTTGGTGTTCTTGAATGTACATGCATTAAACCTAAGGAATTGAAATAAAACGATTTACGTTCATGCATTGTTCCGATGGTTGAGTTAAATATTTTGCTGACTGATATGTTAATGCTTAATTGACAGAATTGTTAATGATAAATTATCACACTGTTTGAGGTTATTAACTTGAAAAACCATATCTGGAGACCTGGAGGCTTGAACTCATGGTGTAAGTACAGTATCTTGACTACTTACTTGGAGGTTGAACCACTGACCACCTGGCTAGCCCGATGGGATGAGGCACAAGTCAGGTGAGTGGGAGGCTGCAGGTTCAAATCCCGGTTGGACAACACTTAGGGTCTTTGTAATGATGTGCAAATGTTAGGCTTTCTGATCTAGTCTTCTTGGATAAGGATTATAATCATAGGTCCCACCCTGCAACATTTATTCGTAAACAACTCTGTGGGATGTTATTAGGTGAATGGAAATGATGGGAGACAAATTATCCCATCGGCTACAGCTTGTGGTATACTCATGAACATCAGATGTCGCGAGCTCTCTCTTGTCCAGAAAATGAATGCTGTCTTGCTGGGAGTTGGCAGTGCTACAAATTGGGTTTGTGGATCTAGATCTGTCATCTGTGGGTTACAGTTGAAGTACAAGTTGATACATTTTTTTAGTCTCAATGCAATGACGGCATCTCACAAAATTAACCTTCCTTTTTTCATTGTCACAGTCCTGAAGTACTTTAGTATGTATACAAGCAACATAATTGGATAAAATAAAAATTGCTATTATAAAGTGAACTTACGTGTGCCTTTGGCACAGACTGGCTGTTCATAAAATAATTATTGATTTTTTGATAGCTGAAAGTGTCAAGGCATTATTAAGTTCATTGACTTACATGTAATGATTTCATGAATGCTAGAAAATGTTGTGTTGGGTTAATTGCATAATACAGTTTATGGAGAGTGATGGATTTTGCAAAGGACAATTACATTGAAGTGTTCTGAATTCTGGTTTTTCATTTTTCTGGCTTTTTATGTTATTATATTTTGCAAACATATCTCCATTAAAAATATTAAGCCAGAAACACGAAGAAACACATTGTCTATCTTTGAATGCAGGCTGATGAATTTTATTTGCTGGTCTGGCAATCATGTCATGTCTGATGACACTTATGTAAATGTAAATTCAACTTGTTACCAACAGGGCAAAAAATATGCTGGACAGAATGTAGCCCTTGTTGAAGAAAAGAACAAAAGCAAAAGAAAATAACTTTTTTAATTATTAGCTTTATTTTTCCTCCCTGATTTTTACCATCATTTTATTGTGATAACTGGAATAGCTTACCAATTTCAAACATTGCACCACAGCTGTGCCAAAACTTGAACAATTTTTTTTACTATTAGTTAAGGTTGACTTCAGAATAACATTTGAAACCATGTCTTTCTACTGTCATGCAGCAGCACATCTATTGTGATACATGTGCATGAAAGTTAATACAACTTGGTTAATAAACATCATGCTGATGCTGTCATAAGCTCATTACATGAATTATACATAAAGTTAAAAAGCTGCACCACTGATCAGTATTTTATTTGTGAAATGTTTCAGAATTAAATTAGACATAAGAGACAAGGTTGTGCTAAAGCTGACCAAACCTGGTATGTGACCAGCAGAATATATAGCCCTCACACACTTCAACATCATTTTTTCCCTCAAGTCTCTCTCTAGCAAACGGTTTAGTAAGGCACTAAAAAGACAAGGAACATTTAAATATGATTAAGAAAAATTCAGTGAAACTTGGGAAGCAAGAAGAATCCATTATTGGATTGGCATAGCCTTGCTGAAATTAGACGGAAAGGTGAAAGAGCCTGTGTCTTGGTTGTTCACACCAAGACACAAGCCAGTAAACTCAGAATAATTTATGACGCAGGTAAAGGACACTGTGGTTTTTCATGTACATTCTGAAGAAACAAAACTGAACATTGTTGATTGCCCATGAGTTTAAAGTAACGTTTTAGTTCTAAAAGTGATCACTTTGGAGTGCTATAGTGGAACACACACACACACACACACAGCCTATACGTCCTTTAATAATTATCAATTTAAGTCTCAAATCCTTCTAGACGAGCACAGATGCTCTACTATTTGGGATACAGTGAATCAAATGAACTCTAGCTCTATTTACATGAACTCAAATCAAATGAGCGGAGCAGAGAACCAACAAACTTAGCCCACTTATGACGCCGAGTCCGGCAATCACAATCAACTCAGCCCCGAAGGAAAGGATTAGTACTGTAGGATCAAACGAGTCTCGTCAACAACGTACGAGTGCTTTTACTGTATAGTACTCTTTCCTGGCCTGACATTGCTGCAATCCACGAAGACTTCAGGATTACCAAAAAGCAAACAACATTCCCTGGCATTTTTAAGTATGGTAACCTTTTGATTACCTTCTTCAACAACGCTTTGAATAATGTACACATCTAAAAGTCTCTCCAACTTCTCCACTTGATCTCTCATCGATGCGTTGAGAGGGAAAAAAATGACCACGGAGGTTCGCCGCCTTACCGAGGGTGATGAAACACTGCTAGCAATACTTGATAAATCAGCGATTTCCCGAATCCCGTTTGAACTACGACCAGAACATTCTTTACGCAAACTACGCAAACTACTCGTATGGCATCATGTTGCTCTCTTTTCAACTCCTTTTCCACCAGTTTTTCTAACGAAAAGTCGATCGCCTTATGAAAGACTCCATTTTGGTCAAGACCGTGACACATGCGCCCTAAAACCGGAACTCCTAAAATCTTGGAGTCTGAAAATGGATTATTCCAGAGCTCCGTGTCTTGGCGCTGACCAAAAGACATGTGGGCTCTGGGAACGAGATTGACACCAATATAGCTGCATTCGCGAAGCCATTTTTAGCCTTGGAAATAATATTCTAACGAAAACAATACAATCTAAACTTAAATTATTTTTAGGTGGCGCCATCGCGTCTAGCCACAATGCAAACACAAGTTTGCTTTGAGAAATATTCTTCTTTTTAAACTAAACGCGCCACTTTTTTCAGTAAAAGTTTTGAATGAAACTTGATTATTTTTATACCAAAAGCATGGCGTCGATGGTTGTTTGTGAAAACGACGGCAAATGTTGCATTTCCGACCGGCAGTAAAAAGCATAATTTGCATATGTCAAATTTCGGTTGCGTTCACGTTCGTTCGACAGCTTTGTGTAACAATTTACTCGAAATACTGCAGTGTGTTGGCTGGCTTCGTTTTGGCGAAATATTTATCCGACCATACGGACAAGACAGAAACCTTTCAAAAGGAGCACATTTTTTTTAACTCCCACGATATCTCCCTGCCTCGATAATTCATTCAAACGCGAATATGTAAATATGAACCCCGAGGTTAAATTGTGTTAAGCTCATGAACAATAAAATTGATGCTCAAAAGAGCTGGACGTTTCGGAACCATTAAAAAGTTGTTTAAACACTTTCGAGAAAGAGTTTTCGCCCGTTTAAACTAGTTAAAACGCCGAGTCACCTTGACTTAATCCCCCTTATCGCAAATAAGGTCACATATCCACGACTTCTTCACAGTTGTATTTTGATTGATTTTATTTTCAGACAAATTTGGAGCACATTACGTATTTCTTCCGATCATAACCAAAAGATAAATACTCCGTCTGTTGCAGAACGTGGAATCAACTTTCCTGCAAATGAATGAGGCTAGTTTGTGACTTATCCTCTTCAGGGGTTTCCTCGGCTGCCTCTATTAGTCGACTGTATTGCCACTTTGATACCACATTCGATGCAGTGTGAAAACTGTGCAAGTCTTTGGAGGCCAAAAACTCGTTGTTTAGTTTTGCGTGTATTCCCTCTGGCCGAACGAATTAATCTAATCTATATTTATAGGATTTAAACGAAATTTGGTGTAACCGGACCAAAGTGTGTAAGGCTTTTACAGAATTCCAAATATTTTTCCCCTGGCGTCCAAGCGCGTGACGCGAATGGAAAAAATCTATTGGCTAACTTTACAATGGATTTTCTCAGGAACTAATCTGAACAACGATAAAGCCTAACACTACTTGTTAGCCTGTTATCTCCTGAATGATATAGTCCAGTTTGTTTGGATGTCCGTAGTAACGCAAGGGCTAATACCTCGATTAAGGAAACATTGTTAGTTTTTCGCTTCAAAGCTTTCGCTATATGAATTATAATTAAAGTTAGAGTTATTTTCGGAATATATATTCTATTAGCTCTCCAGTGATATACAGTTTTCTGGGATTTCTTTAAAAACAACACACACGGGAGCGCTTCTCCTAAAGGCACCCCTAACGGTTTAAAGTAACTCTTTAAGTCGAAATTTCTGAATTTTTTTTATGGCCTACTGACCAGATATTTTTACCGAAAGACTAAACAAATTGGTGCCGCTGATATTATTAACCTAAACCATTCGTAGAAAAAAAGTTTTTCTCAGAATTACAGCTTTCCTAGCGACGTACAGATTCATAGACCGACCCAGGAAGATTATTTGAAAAAAACGTAAAGGTGGCATATCCTGCGTGACTCACCTTGATCTGTAGCTACTGGCTCGCAAGTATTGGAGGATTAAGTTCACCACGGATTCAACTCTGGTTTCGTTTATAACATGATTGGGTTGTGACCATTTGTTGCCTTTTGTGAGCATGTCGGTATTATCCTTAGGAAATACATGTGACAAGTAACCTTTCGTCAGTTCAACGCCAGACTGCAGGTCCGTTAGCTCTTTACGAACCAAGAAACTTGGATTGTATGAACAACTTGGAATTGCTCGAATGTACTCTTCCCTGTCAATGACTGAGCTATAATTTACGTAGTAGAAGGCACTGTTCAATTCGGTTGAAATATCTTTTTGTTTTGCTGCGTGAAGTGGTACAGATTCCTTTGCGTCATCCCCAGAGAAGCGTGTCAAATACTTTGAGGAAATAATTTCAAATGTTGTATTTGGAGAGCCGTAAACCCAATAGACAGCTACATGAGAACGTCGATATCCTTGCTTCATTAACGATTCAATGTAATATTTCTTGCCAGCATGAAGAGTGATTTCCTTAGAGATTTGACGGGGATATTTTTTGTAGTCTCCTTCCTTTGTCCAAGCTGATTGTCTAGGATGACAAACGCATGCGATCATCTCGCTGGCAGCGGGATCTTCACTCGAACTGAGCCACAGTTCAGATGTATCGTCCGATGTGACTGCAAACTTGTACACGCCGCTTCGTTCTGGATGGATAAACCCAAAGACTCTTTCTCCGTAATTTACCTTGTAGCTGTCCTGAGTTTTGTTAAAATCCAAAATAAATGAACGCTTGTCTGGAAAGAAAGGAAATTGTGGCCACTCTCTTAAAACATGCACTGTCGTTCCGCAGATGTCAGACCATGTGTGAACATTCAAACCACTGAAAGGTACAGGGGAACGGTTTTCCAACATGGTTGTTAAAGGCATTATGTTGTGGACATCAATTGATGTAGACGGAGCGACCAATACGAAGTATTCCACAAGAAATACGCTTGCCATAGTTAAAACAAAGGCAAAAAATGTTTCCCTCAAACGTTTTCTTGAAACACAAGGAAAGGGCCTTAAAAAAATCATTTCTATCACCTTTTGGCGGATTGCCGTGAGTCTTTCTAGTCGAATACCGGTCAATGTCCCCGAACAGTTGGGCCTGGCCAATGAGCAAGATTTAAGAGCATGACTTCATGAATATAATGAATACGACGCTGCTTATCTGTAGTATATGCAAATACTGCTGTTTCCAGTGATTATTCAGTGGGGCTGAAGGCAGATCGTGCTATAAAATCCGCAATTTTTTTTAGGAGGTAACATAAGTGGGCGGGCGACTAGAAGCTCGCAGCAATTGAATATTCCATTATTTAAGACTAAAACAGGGTAGCGATCCTTCTCTTATAGAATTGTTAATATAATGATATGGAACAATAGACCTTTTTACCGATACGGCGGCCATTTTGAATAACTTAAATTTACAGAATATTATGGGATTCCCAGGGGGGGCAAACAAACTCGCCTCGCTGTGCATGACAGGTAAGTTGTGCGATAAAGCTGTTTACCTTTTTAGTCCAACGGTAAGTCATGGCTGATTAACAAGATGAAAACACAAAAGAGTTCAGTATAGAGGAGCTGAATGTGTGGAACGTCGATAAAGTATTGTATTGTATTAAGAACTATCCTGCGAAATCGCCTGGATTATATCCCGATACTTACCCGACGAGGCCGAGTTGGTTAAAATCAGGCGATTTTCCGCAAGGTCAAGCAGGATAATTGTTTTGTCATCTTGCAAAGTATTCGGAGAGGGAAATTTGTTTTCACTGGAACGTTTCCTTGCAAATGTTCCTATACCTCTGAATTTGTCTTTTCTTTTGTTGTCAGGGGCACCCAACGAGCCAAATCAACCAAAAGCTGAAGAAAGGCATTTTTAAGTACCTTGTGATGTTTGAAGTCTGTTTAAAGTGATGTTTTCATGAGCTAGAAGAAGTTCATCTGTTCGGATTCCCTAGCTGAAAGTTTAATTGCCCGCCGGAAAATGTTAGGGAACAAAATCTTACTTTGAGAAAATGCAAGCTGAAATTAACTTTCCACGAACTTTCTAGGGAACTATTTTCTTTCCGAAAATGCTAACTGACGTTTTTGACTGCCAAAAAGAGCAATTACGACCTTGCTATGATTTCCCAATTTCGAATCTTTTAGGCCACGTTTTAGTTACGAAAATCCGAGTGCACTCTTTAATCGACGCCGAAAGCCCAAGGCGATTTACCCTCTACCGAACAGATATCTACCGAAACTTATCGTTGGGTGCCCCTGTGTTGCGGACTTTTTGATGGAATAACACGGGGAACGTGTACCCCCCGACCAAGGCAGTAATGCGACCCTCGGGGCTTTAGGGTATGCTATTGCCTAAAGTACAAACATCAATAGACACACAAGTACAAAAAAAGAAAAGAAAAGCAACCTAACACGGTTAAGGCTGACAGTAGAATGTCTCACCTACCCAACGACCGCGAATTACAAACTTAAATCCCATAACTCACTGCGCACTGACACCCTCCCCAGACCTCTGATACGTGCCGGCAAAATAGTAATTTATGATAATACGGTGTAATCACAAATTACATTATTTTGTAGACGTTCAAGGCAATAATGGTCTCGTAATGGTCTTGTAGGTAATGGCTTTCTAGCTTTCAGTTCTCCAGATTAATTATCGGAAAGAGAAACAATGATAATGTACCCCTGCAGCTAGTCTCCCTCTGTCATGTGTCTCATTTGCATATACCGCAGACAAGCTACCGGTCTCCAAAACAACACCGAGGAACAAATCGGGAGAGCTTGCACAAAACGTGTGACAGGAACTGTTACCCACAACAAAGTACACTACTCTGAAAAAGTAATGCAAAATTCTTTCGGCGAAAAGTTGGCGAATAATAATTAGTAATGTCAGAAATTGTAAGACGATACCAGTGCTTCATATTAAAGACATAAATAAATAAATATAGTACTTCTTTAATTGGCTAGGGCAAAATGCATGATTATGAAAATGACAATCAACAGCAGAAAATGCAATCAAATACTCTTCTGTTAATAAACACCTCCTTAAAGCTTACCATAAGTAAACTTAACTGGCTATCTCTTACCTATCATTCTTCATTTGATTTCATTTCCGCAGTTCATATATGATTCATTTCATATATCATTCACACTCATTTCTTTCAAGGGAACATATGAACCCACAATTGACCCGCTCCCAACGTCAGTTGCTCCATAGCTCAGTTGGTTAGAGCATCGCACCAGTAATCGCGAGGTCACGGGTTCAAACCCCGTTGAAGTCCTGATTTTTGTCAGGCTTCTTTTTTTTCGCAATTGCATAAATTGCGTTCACAACTGCGGGATCATTCTTCATTTGATTTCATTTCCGCAGTTCATATTGATTCATTTCATATATCATTCGCACTCTTACCTATATTGTTGGTAAGTGATTCATAATTCAAGTGGGTTTATTACGCAGGGAAACCAATAGAAAATGCGGTCTATTGCTTTTATAAAACAATTGTAAGTGGTAGCATAAGCATGGAATTTCACTAGAAAATATGATTTTTAATGCATTGATTAAGGTTTGTCTTCCCTTTACATTCATCATACGACGAGTGATAGGCAATGATAACGGTGCTGGCGATTTCAACAAACAATCGCGCTGAAGAAAGAATCAGGTACAAACTCACAGAATTCACATCAGTTATTCGCAAATTAAGGAACAAATTCACGAAACTCACGGTCTGTAAGATTAGTATTAATGTGCACTCTGAATATTGAAAGAAAGAGGTAAAGGGAACTCATGGCTGGTGAGTGTAGATGTGGACTGAAACAGAAATGCTCGATCCCCAGTCAGATTTCTTTTACATCCAAAGATAAAGGTGAAATACTGAACCAAAAGTGACAAAATGCGTGATGATACAAAGAAATTCGCAAATCTTTCGAACATTTTTTTTATATTTTCAATTTTTTTATTTCATGTTCAAAATTTCTTACACATACTATAAATACTTACGGATGCATACACATATGATGCACGGGGGACCTTTTTACAGATATTGCACATATTCTTATTTGTATTATAACAACAAAGAGCACACTGCGAAATTGTAATTACATTAATTTTCAATATAATTGCCCCATTTTCTAAGGTGGGTGGGCAGTTTATTAATAGATTTGGTAACCATCATTTCAAGTTGGTAAATCATCTTAATCTTAGCGTTTAATATTGTAATGGATGGTTTGGTCTTATTACATCTGCAAGAATAAATATATTTTTTCGTAATCAACAAAATGTGGTTTACAAACAAATCTTCTTTACACTCCATTATACCAAACATTATGTCCTTATTAGAAAGAGGTCCAATTTCAATTTCCTGGTTGGCCATCCATTTTATAACTTCTGCCCAGAATTCCTTGGTGTAAGGGCACGTTACAAAGATATGCTCGAGAGATTCGTCTGCTTCTCCGCAAAATGAGCAAGCTGGGGATGAAATCTTACCAATTTTGCTAAGGAGGACATTCGTGGCGAGACATCTGTGGAGAAGTTTATATTGAAATTCGCGCGATTTTGTGTCCAAGGCAACACGATGTGGCATACTGTAGATTTTTTTCCAATCTAATTCATCAGATACAAATTGAGCATTGTATTTGAGTTGAGCTGTAGGTGGAGCAATGTTTCTATTTCGAATTTCCTTATAAATGATCCTCGATACAGCTTTGCTAAGTAAGACATTTTGACCATTTAAATATAACTGACCCTGATTTTGGAAGTTAAAGGGCTCAATAACAGAAGGATTACACGTTTTTAAGAAATTACGCCATTCAATTGGAAGAGCTTCAATTACACATGTAAGTTTGAATGCGTCCAGCGGAGAGATATTCAATTCTTGTAGCTTGTATTTCGTGATAAGCTTATTGTCTTCAGAAATCAGGTCCCCTATTCTAAGAAAACCTATATTTCCTAAATTATTGTTATATACAGACTTACCATCAATACAAATAGCTTTGTTATTCCATAAAATTATTTTAGAAAGATCCGTGTCTGTGGGGTTTTGTACGCTACTTTTGTTTGCTACAGAGCATTCTGCGAAGTATTTGAGGCATTCTTCAAAAAACGTTGGAAGCTTGATGGGCAAGGTTTTTACGTCAAAGTCACAACATAAGAAAAATTTACCGCCAACGGGTTTTAAATAGTGCAGAAGTATAGTTTTCCAGTTGCTGGGTTGCTCACTTGCGAGTCGTTTGCACCAAAGTATTCTCTGAGTTTTAATAATGGAGTCTAGGTGTGGAGCTTTAAGTCCGCCATCTTCGATATCGCTAATAAGCGCTAGACGATTGATTTTGTCTTTTCCCTTCCAAATGAAATCAAAGACAATTTTATTGGCCTCGTTCACAAAATGTTTATCTAAGCAAATCATGCTTGCACGATATAAGAATATTGGAATGATGAATGTCTTGACAATTTGAATTCTGCCGATAAGAGTGAGGTCTCTCCACCTCCATATCCTTAACTTATCGTTAATAGAATTAATCAATTCGTCAAAGTTCGATAGTCATACGAGAAATAAATCCCTAGAATTTTAACATGTGTTTTTATTTTTATGCTTTTAAAAAGGTTGTCATTGAGTGATGAGTGAGCGCAATCTCCAAGTAACATAATTTCTAACTTCTCATGATTTATCTTAAGACCCGAACACTCTCCAAAACTTTCTAGAAGCTCGAAGAACTTCAATAAAGAATAATCGTTTAACACAAAGGCGGTCAAATCATCAGCGAAAAGTTCCAATTTATTTATTTATTTTTATTTTATTAGCTTCGCCATTATGATACCAAAAAAAAAAAACGTTGCTATCAATACGTTTGGCAGGGACATCGCAACAGCTAAGTAGCCAATTACTGCGGGCCCAGAAATAAAATACATATAAAAAGAAAGACGAAAAAAAAAAAAAAAAAAACACATTACATGCAGCACATTATTGGTAAGTCTAGAAATCTTGTGTAGTTACATTTCAAACAGATGGTTTTAAACGTTCGAGGATTATCCGGATCGGATAATTAATTTCTTCTCCATCCACCAAAATACCCTGAACATTTTTGTTGCTACGTATACTAATAGTCAAAATTTCCAAGACAATGATGAACAGATAGGAGGATAGCGGATCTCCCTGCCTTACCCCCCGCTGAACTTCAAATGGGGCAGTAGAAAAACCGTTATTCAAAACACTGCTTGATATATTGTTGTAAAATGTGTGAATCCATTGTATAAAAGAAGGTCCAAAATGAAAAGCAGACAGAGTTCGAAACAGGAAATCTATACTTACAGAGTCAAAGGCTTTCTTGAAATCAATAGAGATCAGTCTTCCTTCTACTTGATATTTTTTCGTGTAATCCAAAATATCCTCGATAGATCTTACAGCGTCACAAACAGTTCTATCTTTGACATATGCACATTGATTATGATGGAAAATGCTGGGCAGAACAGCCTCGAGTCTTTTAGCAATGGCTTTTGAGCCAATTTTGACATCAACATTATTAAGCGATATTGGTCTCCAGTTAGCAATATCCCTCCTATCTTTATCTTTTTTTTCAATGAGTGTGATGATAGCTCGCTTCTGCGAGTTCGACAATTCTCCATGATCATAAGAGTAATTTAGACTCTCCACCATTAAATTACCTACAACATTCCAATCAAAGGCATGCTGTGGTAAGCTCGTGGAGTAAGTAAGATACTGTGTCAGAGAGGTGATATAGGGAATTATCAAGCCTATAGAGTGGTTTGAAATGCAGTGTAATACATTTTTCTGTTTTACGATTTGATTCGTTTGTTGTATCTTGACTGTTTTTCATTGATTAAGTAGAAGTAGTAGAAGTAGTAGAAGAGTAGTTTGTTCAAGAAATACTGCAATACCAAGTATTTACCCGTGTATAATGCGCACTTTTTTTCCTAAGATTTTTTTTAATGAAATTTGCGCTGCGTATTATACACGGAACCTTTTGTTTCTTGATCGCTTCCCTAATTTACATACGCATGTGGTTAACAAAGGATAAAAGAACCGGTAAACAAGAATTCAAAAGGCTGTTGTCCATGCCGTTGTTATAATAAACAAGCAAATAACCTATCACAGCTGCTTTTAAATTACCGCCGATAAACTGGCTGGAAAAACCGTGAAAAACTGGCCAGATATTTTGTGAGCAGACGCCAAAACTTTGCATACAGAGGAACATATGGTAACGAAACGCACATTTTGTGAGCCAAAGTTTGTTCAAAATTGTTTTGCTCGAAGTACAGCAGCTCAGAACGAAGACAAACTAAGTGAGGTATATTTTGCAGAGGCTGTCGAAGATTCAAAATCTTTTGACAACTGAAAATTGTCGGAGGCGCATTTCACAGGAGATGATTATCTTTATTTCTCACCGCGTTACGCCTGATTGAACAAATGACACAATGAACATTTTGTTTACCTTTATTTAGCATTCGCATACGTGAGAACATAAAGTGTCAGCGAATGAAAACGAAAATTTTTAACAGCAACCACGAAGAGTCTTTGCGGAGTATATGAGAATTCCTAGAACGGGTGTCTAAATCATTCCCTCGTGCCGTCTCAATGCTCGGGAATACGCTATTCTTATCAGATAAAACAATTTTTGATTGCCTTTTGTAACGAACAAATTAGTGATCCCGGGGCACGAAACACAAGCTTAACCAAAGTCAGAACAACCTAATAGTGACTGAAAGATTTTTGATAATCAGAGAAATACACTTTTTAACTAAAACAGATGTCCCTTGAATCTGCTTGACGAATAAGAGCATTCTTAACGACCATTAAACGAATGCATGAAAGCGCCTGCTGAACTTGAGACGATCGCAAATCGATTACAAATTTTCCATTGTTTACGCCTGACATCCTGATCCCCCAACCATCCCGATAGCTCTCCACGAGCTAAAAAACCTTATAAAATTCTGCCGTTAAGCCATTGTCTCCTGGCGACTTGCTATTTTCAAATAATTGAAGACTCTTAAGGCATTCCTCGGCTGTTAATTTGCCTTCGCAAGTTTTAGCGTCGACTTCAGTGAGTCTTGGTATTTCTGGATTTTCTAGATAAAAGTTTAGCACATTCTCAGAGGGTGTTAGAGAGTCAACCTTACAAAGGTCTGAGTAAAACTTTTCAATCTGTTGCAATATTTTTTTAGGATCAGTAATTAAAATACCGTCCTCATTGAACACCTTGCGCACAGAGCTTTTAGCTTTTTTGTGGGACTCTAAATTTAAGAAATACTTATTACTCTTTTCTCCCTTTTCACACCAAGTTGCTTGCTCCCTTTTCACACCAAGTTGTTTTTTTAATTTGCGCCTTGTGATAAATTTTCATAGATATTGTTATACTCTAATTTTAAGATTTCTAATCATTCAAGCTTTTCTGGGGAGGGACATCTCTCACAGTTTTCCTCACAAGTCTTCATAGAGGCATCCAAGGGACCGTACTATTGGCATTCCACGACCAATAGATTGGTCGAGTGCCAATAGTATCGTCCCTCCCTCGGCTAGTGGAATTTTGTCGACGGGACGCGGTCGCTAATCTTGGATATTCAAATCGCGTAGTAAAACCGTCGATAATGCAGTGCCTGACGAAGGGAAAAGGCCAGGTAAATGCTGAAAAATGAGCGATGCTCGTGCACTTGCGATGGGTTTTTGAAAGCCAGGGAGCAATATACAGGAAGCCACATTAACCGCCGTTCAGCTGATCGCAATTTGGAGCGAATCCGACGATTATTAGAGAATTTATGGAGCTTCGCGTGGAGATGGTCGGTTTTGGTCTAACCTGCCTTCAATTCTTCTTTAGTGGAAGATCCATCTGGTAACGAAAAGCGAAAAATCGCTATTTAAACCGGCCAGGACACTCAAGGAAGCTTTCAGCTAAAGGTAAGTGAGCTTTTCTTTGGAGTATTTCGAATTTTTAGACACTTTTTGAACCGTGAATATAGGTGTAAGAATAATGGCTCCCAAGCGGTTATGATAGCAGGCGAACGGGCCAGAAGCACCGCAAAATAGACCAGTTATTGAGCAACACAACAAACACATAGTGATATTAAATATTTATTTTTGAACTTTAACATCAATATTTTGACTATATGCAGAACATTAAGCTTATAATTACACATACAGTATGTCTGGGCTGCCTTTGCTTTTACGAGCCCTCTCTTTGCCAAAGTTAATCGAGAACTGGCGTATTCTGTATTTAATTAAATCCCATAATATTCTTTTATCGGTAACTTCCTTTAACTCGTCTAACCAGATTGGCATGCTTTCATTTAATAGTGTGACAAAATGGGTATCTTCTGCTAAGCTGGCGTTGAGTTTAGCCAATAATCTAGTCTTCTCTGAATTAATGGCTTTTTTTGCCTCCAAGTGAAACGTTTAGTATCAGGATTCCTTATTCTCCATATATCTAGCAAATCATAGTCTAGACATAAATCTTGGATATTTTTAACTGAATCTTTTTTAAAAGGGTTGCCACCAGCGCAGTTGAGGTCGGAATCAAGCGCGACGTTTAAGTCTCCTCCTATAACTATCTTTTGTTCTTTGTCGACGACGAAATTTTCAATAATCTTATTTAGATTGTCAAAAAAGTGACATTGTTCTTGCACCTTATTAGGCGCATAAGTATTTACAAACAAAAAATTTGAGCCTTTCACATCACCTTCCATTACGACATAGCGACCTTGATCATCCACTTAGACAGACTTTAAGTTAAAATCTAAGTCGCTTCTTTATTTATTAGAACCATTACTCCACAGCTATGATTAGTACCGTATGAAAAAAAAGCTTACGTTGCCATTGTGTCCTCCAGATTTCTTCAACTTCCACGGTGGAATATGTTTCTTGAAGAAAAACGATGTCATATTTCCGCTCATTTAACCACATGAAGAGGGCTTTTCTTTTCTTTGCAGAATGAATCCCTCGAACATTTAGCGACAGCAATTTCAAATCAACATATTCCTTTCCGAATGAGAAAATAGTTTATTGTTTATTTTATTTTATGGAGAATTAAAACAACAGCCAGAATCTTACAGAATCATGGTGACGTCATGGACATTCCGCCCGCCCGCCCCCATTGAGCCCTGTCATCTAAACAGTAAATTGCTCGTCGGATTTGCTTTGATGGCTTTTTACAAGAATGCACTGCCCAAGCTACTAAAGTGTACTGTGCAACCTACCAGAACATATTTCACCAGTTACCGTCCGTAAGGAGCGTCGTTAACTTCGTCTGGTAATTTTGTTCTTTAACAGGGGCCCCGAAAACTGTTTATGGCGGATGCATGCCCGTTTCGGCAGCTCAGCCAGTACTTGAAGAAGAGTATAGACCTCTACGGATGTCATAATAAATACTTTATCAGATAATGTGAGCTCATGCAGTAACAATGAATGCTCAATGGCCTTTTTCAGAAAGGAATTCGAAAACCGAAAACAATGCTTCATATTCTTCGCAATAAGCGCCTAACAGTATTCGTGGTGTTGCATCATCTTTCTTTCATATTCGCTGCGAATAAGGTTAAGAATAGGCTTCTTATGCCACATTGTTTGGTGTATTAATACGTTGATGACAATTGTTAACTCTATTATAATACATGAGTGTGAATATATCATTCTATTATACGTTCGCAAAGTTTAAGATTGTTCTTGGTGATATTCAAATTCCCGCAGTCTTCCATCTAAAGCCTACTGTAAAAGAGAACACAGCTTCAGTGGTTTCCGACTATCTGAAAGGAAACGTTCTAGTGAAAAAATTTTGTCCTGTCTGCGTGCGTTGCAAGATAATTTATACAGTCAGTCGAAACTATTATTAATTAACAATGTGGATTTCATGGCACGATCTGTCATGCGTGCAAAGAGGTGACAGTCTTGCCACTTCCGCGGCGTTCAATATTTTTATCAAACTTAGCGTTGCTTGTCTTGGCGCACTAAACTTTTGTGACGTTCAGTATTAAAAGGAAAGCCAAATATATTTCTGATGTTCTTTTTCTGAATAGAGTTGTTTAAGCCAACAGAGATTCGGCGCACCGCGCTGATTTTTCGCACAGAAAGAAAAACCGCAAATCGACAGTGAGCACTATTTTGCGAAAATAATCCACTTTCGTGGGGCTTATTTGATCGAGTATCCCTCTATTGTGCAGTCAAGTTTGTTGTTTGTTTTTAATTAATGTCCTTTCTCTTAATTTCCATTTTCAAGAAGAGTCGTCGTGGCTGTAAGGAAAAGACCTTCCGCGCCGCTGGTGATGTTTTTTTGTTTAATTTTCTCGAAACGAAGGGTTTCTGCGTTTGTGCGCTTTGTTCTTCAGTGAGATTAAAATAAGCATTTCACTACGTAGCCGCTGTTTCTCACTTTCAAAGGAAGAAATCATGGTACTATTACAATGCGATGACCTTTTCCTTTCGATAATGAGCTACCATCAAGTCGAATGCTGTTAATTTCTCTTCGCAGTAATTTCTATAATGACTGGAAAACCCTAAAGATAACTGTTCGTAAACCTTATGGAGCACTAAGACTGAAATATACGGACCTGCAATATTCAAGTCATGATATTTAATTTTTGGAACCTTTACCGCGTCGCTTCTAGTTAGCCATGAATACAAACAGAAACGATCGACTTCACTCACTTCCTCAATCACTGAAAGTTTTATATGACGAATCACAGACAACTGCAGCGTTTGTGGAGGAAAATGTCTTTTGTAATAATAATAAAGACTCAGCTAATATAATAACAATAATTTGTAATAATTTGTAATAACAATAAAGATTCAGATAAATCACAGCAGTACAGAAAAACAAATCGATGCTCTTTTCGTTGTTATGATTTATTGTGACATTCTCGCCACTAGGACTCCGTCAGTGCGAAGATTCTGCTAAACCAATCAGATCGCAATGATGAACAGTAGAGACGGTTAGAAACAATAAGAAATGTGCGTAAGGTCTTTTGGGTGAACATGGGTCTTAAAGAAAAGCATTCATTTTCAAGCATCTAACAACCTGATACTTTTCGAGCCCCTCAGATACTTAAATTAACTATAGACTTTCACGGTACTCAACTTCTAAGTCAAACAGTTAGCTTCTGACAGAAAACATGAAGGCAATGGTCTTCTAGCTTTGAGCTCCCCAGATTAGTCACCCAGAATTAGAATGAAACATATGAACTATGAATGAAAATCATACATTTGAACTGCGGATTAACGAATGAATATGTGAGAGATCATCGCAGTTCTGAACACTACTAAGCAGTAAAATAAAAAAAAAATACATATATATATATATATATATATATATATATATATATATACAGGTTTGTACGGGATTCGAACCCACGACCTCTTCGATACCAGAGTGCAGTGCTCTACCAACTGAGCTAACAAGCCAACTGGGAGCTGGTCATTTAGTTGGTTCGTAATATACCCTTGAGTGATGAACAAATGACTATGAATGTATGAAAATCATACATTTGAACTGCGGATTAATGAATGAATATGTGAGTGATCATCGTAGTTATGAATACTACTTAAGCAGTAATGAAAATACTGCCTGAAAAAAAAAAATTCAGGCTTGTACGGAACTCGAGCCCACGACCTCTGCGATACCGGTGCAGTGCTCTACCAACTGTTAAACAAATTGACGTCAGTTCTTTATGTGTCTGTCCTCTTACTGATGACGAATTGCGTCATAACATTGTCAAAGTGCTGTGGAAAGCACGAGCTGAAGGTGAATGGTTTCCGCAGCAAACTTGACGTCAATTTGTTTTTTTACAATAACAAACCTCAAAATACAATAACATTAACAAACCAAAACTACAAAACAATAACAAACTCCGTCATGTTCAAACGCCGGGTTTAAATGACTAGAAAAGGCATCGTAAACAACCGCACACATTCGAAGTAAATGAATTTTATTCAAACTTACGCGAACATTGTCAATAGCTTTTCTCGCTTTCTGATTGGCTATTTACAACTGCTAAGCAACTTTCATTGGCTAAAAAGTTGACAGTTTGACGTGAAGCCTATGCCTCGCATAAATTAAAATCTTCACTTACTGCAGAAAGTTTAATCAAATCCAAAATACGATCTGAAAAGCCTTATGGAGATGTAAGACCTTTATGTCACTAAAGCCTCCCCGCGTCGCTTCGCTCAGCGGCTCGGTTTTGGTGACATGGGAGTATTCGAGAGGTCCCGACTATACTACTTAGAAAGTTCCCCCCGCACCAGCGCGCGCAAGCAAGTTTCCCGCGGAGCAGGGCGACCACAAAACCTGCCTTGGGTGGGAACGCCCTATTGAAGAAAGTGCCCCACTACGCGGCAACGCCCAGAAAACCCGCCTTGGGGCGGGAACGCCCTATTGAAGATAGGGGGCAACCAAGTAAACATCACCAACCTGGCGGGAACGCCCTATTAAAGAAAGGGGGCAACCAAGTAAACCTTACCAACCCATTTGTGATGGCGAGCCAATTGACACAGCAGCAGATAGAAATAATCTACGAGTACCTGGAAGAGGTATGGGGGGGGGGGGGGGCGCAACAGTGGGGCAGGAAAGGCTGTATCTTGGCCAGAGGCAGGTTTTCCCACTTCTGGACAAGAGCATACCACGAGAAGAGGAAGGCGGGCTGCAAATCCCTCTTTTTGCCGCAACCTTTCCGGCCTACCCCCGTGCCCCGCCGAAGAAAGGCGAGAGAAAGGGTAGCGGCGAGGGCAAAGGTTGTGCGGGAGTTCGAGACAGAGGGGGCGAGGGAAGAGATTGCGCGGCAGCTCAATCCCGATTTACGGCGGTTCGAAAACGTCACTTACCGGCGGCAAACAGCGGCGAACTATGACTATCGGGAAGACCTCAGAGGCCTTTTCGACACAGAATTTCGGGCTGTGGAGGAAGGAAGACGGGGCCGGCGTTACATTCTTTGGCGCGCTATCATCAACCTGGAAAGGGATCACACAGACGAGTTCATGGCAAAAATCCGCGAGCAAGGTGACTCCTCCTTCTACCTCCGTCACGCGTTTTCCTACCGACCGCGGTACGTCGAAGATGGGAGGTTCATTATTTACTTCGACAACGTAAACAGTGGGTCGCCTTTGCTCAGAACCTTCGAGACCGCGAGAGCTTGGGTGAAGGAAAAAGAACGGACACACCTAGAGCTCAAAAATATCAACTTCCCAAACACCAAGTGGGTGTTCGATTCCTTCACGGAGGTCAAAGCCGTGATGGACCGGGCACCTTTGCTCAGCACTGGGCCGCTCCCCCTGTGGCTGCGCAACCAAGCGCGCGGGGGCCATGCAATGTATTCGCTGGACACCTTTAGGGACAACCTGTACCTCTGGTGCTGCATCGCCGTGCATCGGGGAGCAAGGCCCGACAGAAGCACCGCCGCTGCCCGCGAGCTTGTCAGCGCCTTTTCAACCTCCAGGCGCCCCCACGTGACTGCGACAGAACGTCGCTGGACGAGCTGGACCGGATTGAACACTGTTTGAACCGGCGGACTCCAGCCGCGGCCCGCCTCGGCATCCGAGTGTATGAGCCTGAGAATAAAGGTTGGAGGGTGGTTTGCACCTCAGACGGAACCCCCCAGAAAAACTCCAAAACGTGATGACAATCGGGATCTTCGAAGGGCACGAGTTTCTAATCAAAGAAATCGCCCTCCTCGCGAGAACATACGCCCGCAGGCACAGCAACACACGCTTCACACAAAATTCGCACCTTCACTGTCACGCGGGCCGGTGCGGCGAAGGGAAGACCAAGGTGAAATGCCCTGCACGAAATTGGAAGCCCCCCGGACCGCTTTCGAGGAGGTTTTCTTCCCCGAAGGCATCACTTCCAAAATTGTGGTCCGCTGGATTCAAAGAGAGGCGCAAGCACTTTCTCGCAAGCACTTTCTCGCAAGCACTTTCTCGCAACATCTGCGAGAAAGTGCGGCGAATTCGCGCCGGCGGACATGGAGCTGCTCACAGAAAAGCAGCGCGACAAAATTAATGCTTGGTGCACTGGGTTTCAACTGTGGACGGTACGACTTGAACCTGGTAAAAGAGCACTTCGTGGGGCACCTCGCCGACACAGGAAGAACAGTCAAAGTGGCGGAAATCGCGAACAAGCTTATATATCTCCTAACAGACAGCTTCCGCTTCGTCGATATCATCAATTACCTTGTTCTCTCTACGAGAAATGGGTCAAAGCTTCCGATTGCGAGGGGGAGAAATCATGGTTCCCCTACGAGTGGTGCGATTACCCTGACTAGCTCGACTACGCTGAGCTTCCACCATATTCCGAGTGGTACTAAGCCCTGAAAGGCGCATTCCCGCTCACGTTGGTCGAATACGCGGGGTGCAAGCGGTTGTTCGAAGAAAAGGGGATGCGGACCTTTGCGGACTGGCTGTGGCACTACAACAACCTGGACGTGGCGCCCGGGCTTGAAGCCTTGGAAAAAATGCGGGCCTTCTACGCAGCAAAGGGGATCAACATCCTGAAAGACGCGGTCAGCATCCCAGGGGTCAGCCTGCACTACCTCCTAAGGGGGGGGGGTGGCTGTGGAGAGAGGCGCCGAGCTTTGGGCCCCCCCCCCCCCCCCACGCAGAAGCGTGCGAGATGCTGAAGGAGGCCGTTGTCGGGGGCCCAAGTATCGTCTTCACGCGGTACCACGAAGCGGGGGTTACGAAGATACGTCCCCACCGAACGGAAAACACCCGCCCGTGCCAGAAAATCCTCGGGTACGACGCCAACGCCTTCTATTTGTCCACCATGCTGCACGACATGCCTTGCGGGAAGGAGAAGGTCGTCAACCACGGAAACCCGCAGGGGGCGGCGCCATTGCTGGTGGCAAGAGTGAAAGCCGGAGCCTGGTTCTGGTTCGCCGAAGTGGACGTCGAAATCCCCAGGGCCCTGTGGCCCAAGTTCGAGGAAATGTGCCCGTTCTTCTTGTCCAAAAAAGTCCCCGCCGAAGCCATGCCGCCGCACATGGTTGATTACCTCCAAAAAACAGGGAGAACAGGAGGGGACGGAAAAAAGTTGGTGGGGTCGCTGTCCGAGGAAAAGATGCTGGTTGATGCCCCCCTGCTTAGTTAGTACCTTGACCACGGGGCCGTGATCACGGGGTTCACCGGACAATCGACAACCAACCGAAAAAGATCTTCACCTGGTTTGTGGACCAAGTGACTTTGGCGCGCCGGACAGGGGACGCGGACAAAACCAAGGCGACTCTTGGCGAGGTGTTCAAACTATTGGGGAACAGCGGGTATGGGAAGCTAATCTAAGCGCTGGAACGGCAAACAAAAGTGGTGTACGCGATAGACGCAAAGGTTGTCGACAGAACTCCCCGGAGCCCTTATTTCGCCTACGAGCTGGAAAGCTGGAAAACGGAAGTTGTGATAAAAAGGCCCTTCCAGGTCGGGATCGCGGTGTATCAGCTGGCGAAGCTGCGGATGCTGTGATTGTGAAGCCCCACCTTACGGCCGAGTTTGAGGTGGACAAAACGAACTGGCTGGTGTGGGACAAGTCTAGCGAACGCATCCCCGGGCTCTTCAAACGTAAGTGCAAAGGCTGGCGGATGATCGCGACCTGCTCGAAGTGTTATTTCGTTGACGCCAGCGATCCCGCAAGCGTAACCAGCGACGGAAATAAGCAATGTGCCAAGTTCAGCACGAACGGGATGTCGAAGAAACAAAACGAGGTAACGTGGCAGTGCCTCAAAGCCGCGCTGGAAGGCGCGAAAGACATGGCAACGGACAGGGGCGGATGGTGACGTACACTCAGCAGAAGCTGGGGCTGAGCGCATATTACGACTAACGGTGGGTGCTGCCGGAAGGGTTCCACACAGAGCCGATCGAGTACTATGTTCGTTACGGCCATGAGGCAGGTTAACCAGGGTTGATCGGGGGAAGAACGGTATCGGGAGGGACAGCCAACAGTTTTTCACGAACGAAGCCGCGCTTGGGGCCGTCGTGTAAATAGTACAACACTGGTTGGTTGGGTTTGATGAGGGCTCTTTCAATCTTGAAGACTTTCAAAGACCAAACAGGTTCTATGAACCTTTCTTTTGGGCCACCTTCGAACTCGCCAGATTGGAAAAGATAGCGGACATTCACAAGAGGGGAAGCTGTTTTTCGTGCATCCCCACAGGCCTGTTATATACCGTTGAGGGCTTGGCAAAAACGGCTTTTCTTTTATTGCTTATGCGGGTTTCTTGCCGGTGAGGCTTGTTTTCTCTTTATTCAAATCCGCAACAACTTCGGGAAGCCTTTTCATCCAAGCAGTGGATCGCAGGTGCTCTGGCAAACGCATTTCAACGGCGTACTGGAGCTCGAACAGGCGCTCAGCCAGGGTGCAGTTGAAACGCTCGACAATGGCCTGATAGCGGTGAATTTCAGTGCGCCCGCGCTGAATATATGTCTTAGTGACAGTGCCCATGAAGTCGCGCCCGGGGTCTACCTGCAGCATTTCAGGCCATTTCAGAGGCCTGCGCTTGTAAATCTTTTGAAAGGCCTGGGCGACTTCATCAGAATTTTTCGAGGTCAAAGGTTCGGCTTCTTTGTAGCGGTTGGCTACGTCGACAACAGTTAGCGCGTACTTGAAAACTTTGCGCCCGCGGGGACGTTTGTCGTGCGGCAGAAAAAGAAGGTCAGCTTAGTGCACCTTGTTGGGCGTGGGAACATCGAATTTTGGTCAGGGAATGTGCCGCGGAGCGGGGAGATAGACCTGCCAAAGGGTTTGCTTGATCAGCCACTTTTTGCGGTGTCTTCCAGGACCTTGGCGGCCTCGGACAATTTTTTTTTTATCGCAACAAAGCCTTTCCAGTATCCTTGAGGGCTGTACTAAATTTTTGAAAGGGGTTTTTCAATTTGAACTTTTATATTCAAACGCGAACAGATGAAAGAATTTGTTGGAAGTGCGGGAAGTTGATGGTTGTTTACAAGAAGATTTCGAAACTCATTTGCGTAGCTTTGAGGAATTGTGGGGGCCTGAAGAAACCCGCCTCAGGGCTGGAACGCCCGATGTTTGTGCCAGCTGCGGAAAGAAGATGTACGAAGATGTGCAGAATTGTGAAATGGCTTGTCGCTCATGCTGGAAAACAGAAGAAGCTGACAGAGGCGCGTTTTATGAAAGCAAAAAAAAAAAAAAAAACTGCACCACCCGTTTCTCATCTTCATACCGTGCTCAAGAAAAACAACATTTTTGAAGCTGTTTCCATGTTCAGAGTAAACGGGCAAGAAATGGCGTTACTGAAAAGCTTCGTATTCCTTCACTACCTTATTGAAGACTTCAGTAAGAATGGCCGGTCGGTCAATTATGTTTGTTTCCTGTATAATTATTTTAAAAATTTTCCTTGAGAGGCCTGGCCAAAAAAGGAAGAAATTCTACAAAACCTTTCACCGGCATTCGAAAAGATGAATCCGCCAACAACAAGAAGGGCGAAAGCAACGTTCGACGGGTGGTGGGCAGTATTATCCTGCCCAGAGGCAGGTTTTTTCACTGTACGACAAAACAACTGTGGTAGTTTGCCTCCATTTTCGCCGGAATTTCCGTACAATGGTCGGTGACGAAATCGTCAACCATTTTCAGCCGGTCAAGAAACTCTTTTTCATTGAAAGTTTTCCCTCTCAGCTGAAAACGAATGGCGTTGAGAAGCTTTTTGTACTCCGCTCGCGCAAAGTTAGCCCTTTCCGCTTTTCTGTCTTATTTTTTGCAGCCGCAACAATTTTTACAAGCGCACCGAACGCAGTTAAAGTGGCAACTACAATGGGGTTGAGGGTGATACCTCCGGCGACAGCACCTGTCAACACAGCTTTGCTCGCAAGAAGGTTGCAAACAAGATTTTTTCTTTGAAAACCCCGATATAACTTTTCATAGCCATAATGTTTTTTTTTTTGTGGTAGTAGGCATAAAGATTTTTCAACATCTCAATCGCACCTTTGGAAAGGAATGTGCCAATATGGTCGAAAGCGAAAATGTTTTGCTTCACTCTTTCTTCACGTTGGGTGCGCGTCTTCGCCGGGCCTTATTTAATTTGCAGAAAAAAGTAGCTCAAAAACAATTTTTGTATTCTGGGGAATTCCGGCTCCCACCAAAATATCGGTTCGGAAATGTTTTAAGAGCAGAATTCCTGTTTGGAATTAACCCTGAAACAGTTTTTGTTCTGTCCGTTTTCTCCCAAAAACGATAATTGGTGAGCTTCCAGTTATAATTGAAGAGCTTCCAGTTTCAAAGTTGATTCTGATTTCTTTTAACGTCGGAGCCTCTCCGACCAAAAGCGCTTCTTCTGTCAAATTGAAAAATTTAATTCTTTGTGCTGGTCCAGCGCTTGAATCAGTCGCCCCATAAAGTACATACGAAGCACTTTTCTCACCTTTATCTCCTTTGTCACCTTTTTCCCCTGGCGGGCCCGTCAAACCTTGCGCGCCAGCTGGACCGTAGGGGCCTTCAACACCTTGTCGGCCTTGAGACCCTTGCACACCTTGGCGGCCTTGTGGCTCCTGCGTGCCCGTTTCACCCTTTTGTGGCCCTTGTGGCCCCGGAGGGGCAACAAACTTCGGAGATTGGTCTTCCCCGCTCGAAGCACCTGCAGGAGAGTTGAAATGCCCCATATACATTCACAAAAATTTAAGCTGATCGAAAGGTCAGAAGACGGTGTCGTACGAAGATTCGGTTTCGCTGTTGGCAAGCGCGGCCAAGTGTTCCCTTGTTTGCTTTGCAAACATTTCGCGCTCACACCATTTCGGTCTGGGGGTTTTGCAAGGGCAAACCAGTTTGCATTTGTCACACCAATCACACTAAGTGAACGTGCAAAGAAAGGAGTCTTTGTGGGTTGCCGCTGGGTTCAAATCGCGTCTCTTTGTGTCGGACATGCTCGAAATATATTTTACTTCAAAAATTGTACGCTTATCCTGCCCAAAGGCAGGTTTTCTTATCCTGCCCATTCCCGCCCCGAGGCGGGTTTGCAGGTTGTCTTCAAAGCGCAAATTTTTGTTTGAAATTAAAATACGTCAATCAGTAGTTGGTTTGAAAAAACGTGAGCCTTATTCCTTGTACAAAACCCAAGGCCACAAACTACCCGTTGGATGTTTCAGTTCATCGCTCAGGAATTCAAGGTTCGTTGAATTACAAAGCCAGAGACATAATAGATCCAGGCTACGAAACCAAAACCAACCACTTTGAACCAGATTTGCCCTTTTTCAGTCATTTATATTATTGATTCCCACGATTTTTTTATATATCGAATGTAATGTAATAAATACCATAATCTGTGTTCTTGGCTCTCTCAAAGGCTATTTTCCTTCTATCGTTGTAGTGTGAAACATCAAGAAATCCAAACGTTTTGTCCAGCCGCCATTAATCCACGTGAAAGAGAAATACTCAATAACATTAACAATATTATAATGAAGGTAAAATTTGTCGGGTTTGCGCTCCACATTCGACGGGGTCGTAGCGACTAAATACACAATTTTCCCTTTGAGTCGTAAGTCAAAGGGGAGATTACCAACCAAAAATGCAGATTTATCATCCGCACATCGGTTACCCACACAGCGAAAATTTTGGGTCTTAAAGCGTGGAAGGATAAAGCGTTGTTACCATTGGTTACAGTTGGTTCCACGTTTGTAATTGCCAAACCGTTTATATCAATGCTTTCAAGCATTTTAAGAGTATTGTTGACTTGTTCGAAGCTTTTGTGATAATCATAAACACTGCTATCAACATCATTCACGAGAAAATCAACCCGATAAACAACCATAAATAGTTGACTTTCAGTCAGATAAGTATTCAAATCCCCACCATCGTTGTCCAAATGTGTTGTGTAGTACACATACATCGGAGGAGAAGGTTTTTTGAACTGAACTATTGTTTTGGTGTAATAGTATTCTGTTGTTGGATCGTGTTGATAGTGAAATTTTTAAGTATGATTGTTGTAAAGAGAAATTCCCGTTCCGTTTATTGATACTTGTGCTCTGTTCCACAGTTGATAATCTGTGAAAAATTGTTCAATACAAATTGTATGGTCTTTGTCACTTGACGGGTTGACATTTAAGCCCAATCGATATCTGTAGTTACTGTTTGAATCTTTTTGTGCTTCGACAAAACAAACCTTTTTATTGAAGAGAAAACCTCCTTCTCAGTCTTTTATTATGTCATTTACGATCACGTTATATTCAGAACTCTACTCATCAACATCTTCCATAAAATATTTGAAAGTGTTTTCGATTTTGTATGAGGTTGATGGGTTTGTTTTTTCATCCACATATGATTTTGGAGCAACCTCAGAGGAAAAGGAAGGTTGGGCAAGACCGATGATCCTGTTCAGAAAATCAAAGGAGCCGTCAGACGTGAATCCGATGTTTCGTGTTTTTTCTTCAACAGAGCCAACGCTCGCCGCTGAGGTGCCATCATTCTTATCTACCCCCAAATTTGTGATGTTTCTTTCCCCCAAATTTAAATCGCCTGACATGCTGTGTGATCCATCCCTGAGAATGACGTTTTCGATGTCAGGTTTTGAGGCCAAACCCTCTGCAAGATTATTCATGTTTGCGGCCTCCGTTCTGTGTTGCCAGTCTGCCAGATCGGTTATTTTTTGGGTCTCCATGTTCAGATTTGCCAGCATTTGATTGCTGCCATCCGTTTTCAAAAAACCGTGGCGCGCTGAGCCTGAGGGGCCTTATGGTCCTTGTGCGCCTTGCGGGCCTTGCGCTCCTTGCGCCCCTCGCAGACCTTGTTGCCCGCGCGGACCTTCAGGATTACGAGGACCGGAATCCCCCTTGTCGCCTTTGTCCCCTTTGTCACCTTTTGCGCCAATCGCGTCTTGGTCGCCTTTTGGCCCCTGCGCGCCTGTTGCTCCAACTGAACCTTGCGGCCCTGTCAGCCCTTGGAGGCCGTGAAGCCCTTGTGGCCCAGCTGCCCCTTGCGCGCCTTGTGGACCAGGATCACCTTTCGGCCGTGCGGCCCTTGTGGCCCAGGAGGCCCCTCCGGGCCAGGCTGACCAGCTTGTCTCGTTTGGGTTTGTGAAATTCTGGGGGAGTTGAAAAAAATAAAAAATAAATAAATAACAACAACAACAACAACAACAACAACAAAACACCCATCGGTGCGAGCTTTGCTTAATCCTGCCCAGAAGCAGGTCTATATCTCCTCGTCGAAATTTTTTTCGTCAGTTTCTTCGGTTTGTCGTAATAGAAAAACGAGTATTTCTTGTCAGCCGCGCGGTTGAGCAGTTGGTGATCAACTCCCAGCTCTTCAGCAATGCGTTTGTTTTCTTTTGGAAGGAAATCGAAAACACATAAATAGCTGCAGTTGTCGCGGATATTTTTGGGAAGTTTGTAGAACGCTTGCGTAAAATAGACAACGCTGCAGTTTCGGTACCGGCCGTTGATAAAATAATTGATGATGCTGTTCTGGTTGCTTTCGCAGACCAGATCGTCGAAAACGACGACGTTCTGATTGTCCGCCGGCAGCTCTTCCAGCGGGATAATTTCATCCCCCGCCACTTCAATTACCTCGTGGCCCACTTGGGGATTGATATTCGCCGCGAAGTTCTGCAAAAGAGCTTGATATTTGTTTTGGTGTAGGTTTTTCGAAAAGAGAAAAATTTTGTCGAAGTCCAGCAACTCGTAAATCATGTGCATAAGAACGTTTGGTTTGCCTGAATTCCTTGGCGCGCAAATCAACAGGCGAAAAACGTCAGCGGGCATGGAAGAGTGGCCTTGCTTGTACCCGCTTGAAGACGAAAAGGTGGGATCATAATTCGGAATTTTCATTTTCTCTATATATCTTCCCGCGATAACATGTCCGCGGGAAAGTAGCGCCAAAAGGCGAAAGAAAAAGTGGCCCTCGAAAAGAAAGAACAAGAAATACATCAACAATTCAAAAACGCCAAAATTGCCAAAGCGTTTGGTCAACTTTCGGAAGAAGAGCTTTTCAAACCCATCACACAAAGGATGGATGCGGCGGTGAAAGAGCCTGTGATTGGAGTTGAAGAGCTTGGCCCCAAT
>JAEMWC010000053.1:947500-1007500 GCA_016490735.1 Pachyseris speciosa | reverse complement strand
ATTTGGGCTAGTTTTAGGAATGTAATTCGTAATTGTAATTTTAGTCCCATCGCCTGTGGTTGGAATTCAATTAGCTGGACCTACGACTTGTTATCAAAGATTTACAAAGTGTGCAAATTTTTGGATTGAGTTCAATACTAAACCAGTCAATTTTTGTGGTTAACTCTAGAACTAAATCAGTAGAAAAGGATCCTCCGGACATGAAGTGCACTTTTGGTGCCACTTGAATCGAATTATGGTCGTTTCGCAAACGCCTAATAGTCGGTTCTCAAACCTCATATTACGCGCAGATAGTCTGAACTGGTTTGCGCACTGAGTAATAGAAGCTTGCAATGTAAGACGATGGCAACATCAACAGGAGATTCAGACCGAAATAGGAGTTTGAATAGACGTGTGCAGCCTGTGCAGCCTTGTTTGTTTACGAAACTGTGATTTCCCGTGAGTCCGATTCCCGCATTTAAAGCACTGTGAAACTGAAAATAAAATTCAGGCTATTTTTTCACTACTGTGTAGTGTTCATAACTGCGATGATCATTCAAATATTCATTCTATCCATTACAGTTAATAATAATAATAATAATAATAATAATAATAATAATAATAATATAGGTGTAATAGGAGTAATAATAATAATAATAATTGATATTTAAACAGGGTGACCCCTTCAGTCGCAGGACTGATATCAACGGGGGCCCTGTATAACATAAAATAAAAGAGTATGTATAGATTATATATATCTATAAAAACTAACCACTTTAAAAAGATACAGCTAAATGTTACTAAGAAGCTTATAAAATAATAGTATTCTCATAAAAATTAAATTGGATTTTAAAAATGTTCTAAAAATAACCAAAGAATAAAAAGCAGAAATAGCCTTGAAACGTTCCATTGGAGGCAAAGTCTTAATGTTCATTGGAAGACTATTAAATAAGGATGCACCATGATAATAAAAAGACTTTTTAGCAACATCTAAATGAAATTTGGGTAGTATAATGTCAATAATTGACGATCTAGTGCATCTATTAAAAACGAGACAGGAGGCCAAGTCTGCTGGCAACTTTTGACCTTAGATAGGTAATGTGATCGTTGAAAGATAAACACTCATCCAGTACTACACCTAGATACTTGAACAATTTTACTTGGTTGACTTCCTTCCCATCCATGTAAAGATGACTATGAGATTCAGACCTAATTAGCCTCCACCGAGTTCCAAATAGGACGTACTCAGTTTTCTTTAGGTTGAGCAAAAGACCGTTCGCTGTTAACCAGTCAGAGACATTATTGAGATCAAGGCTTAAGTTCAGCTGTAGTTGGTCAATGTTTGAAGCAGCAGTAAAAATAACGGTGTCGTCGGCATATAACATAACACTTGACAGACCAACGGCTAAAGGAAGATCGTTTATGTAAAGAATAAACAGAAGGGGCCCTAACACGGAACCTTGAGGTACTCCGCCACTGATGTTGGCGGCAGAAGACAGGTGATTTTCAATGGACACACCCTGAGTCCTGTTAGAGAGATAGCTTCAAACCACGAGAGAGGCTGGTCCTGAATTCCATATCTGTACAAATTGTTTAAAAGACCATCATAAGGAACAGTATCGAAGGCCTTTTTCAGGTCAATAAACACTGCCCCCGTCAAAAGCCCTTTATCCATATGACCACGAACTTTATCCGTAAGGAAGGTAACCGCCAACTGAGTAGAATGATTTGCGCGAAAACCTGATTGATAAGGCGAGAGGAGAGAGTTTTCTGAAAGGTAGCTATGTAGCTGACGGAAGACAGCTTTCTCAAAAATTTTCGACGGGATTTGGTAAAATTGATATAGGCCTGTAATTGTCCAGTTCATCTTTGTTTCCAGATTTGAACAAGGGTACAACCTTTGCTTGCTTCCATTCAGATGGGACCGCACCAGTTTCAATGGAAAGATTTATCAAATGTGTTACACAGTCAGCTATCACAATTGCGCTGTCCTTTAGAAGTCTAGCTGGAAGACCGTCCAGACCGGCGGCTTTCTTGGGTCTTAGGCACTTAAGTTGCTTAAGCACAAACGGCTTACCCACTGCTGTGAACTCAAACATTTTCTTTGTAAACAGCTCCTCGGTTGTACAATTAAGAACTGGTCTTGCATGCCTGCATGATTCAAATAACTTGTTCACAACAGATGTAAAGTAAGTGTTGAACAGTTCTGAAATGCTTTGTTTATCAGTAACAATCTTGTTATCGGCCTTGATACAGGTCGGAATAGATTTCTGTTTCGCGTCCGGCATTATCTTCTTCACAGACCTCCTGAAAGATTCAGAATCGCCGCTGTTCTCTTCAAGTAGTGTTCTACTATAGCTTTCTTTAGCACGTCAAGTTAATCCTTGCACTGACTTTATTCCGAAGTAGTCGATATGCAGCCAGATCGGCGTCCAATTTTGACCTACGATATGTCTTGAGACAGGCATCCCGAGCTCTGTCAGCTCTCATCATCCGTTTGATTTCAAACGAAAGCCATGGACAATTTCGCCCTCTTACTTTTTTGTCGATTAATGGAGTGTGTTTGTCACATTCAGCCGCAAATTTGCACTTCCACAAGGACCAGGCTTCATCGACGTTGGTCGAACTCAACACACTATACCACGGGACTTTTTTCAGATCACTGCAGAAAATTGATGGATCGTATTTAGCATAATTCCTGCACTTTATCACACGAGGTTGTTCCTTGAAGTTGTTTATCTTTCGAACAGAAATTAACATATCATGATCACTCAGACAGGATTCAGCAACTACAGCTCGAGAAATGTTTCGTGAATTTGTGGTGGCAAACAGGTCAATAAGTGTAGCGGTGGTTGACGTAGCCCGTGTTGGTTCATTTATCAACTGTGTTAAACCAAAGGTTTTAAAAATCTCCTATAACTTTTTGGTTTCAGGGCTTAGTTTCTCAGGCAAATAATCACAGTTGAAATCCCCGTTAACAATAATTTCTTTTTCCTCGGCCACAGCACAGTCCAGGCTGTAATAAAGGCGGTCCATATAATCTAGGTCAGGCTGGCTAATTGACTCTGATGGTGGCCGATAAAATGTTCGAAACAGTATGCCTTTAGAGTTTGGGCAGAAAGATCTCAATCCAAACAGATTCATCAATCTCGAGGTCAGATCGGCGGACAGCATTGATTGACTCACTGACAAACACTGCTACACCGATAACAATTTCGGTGCGTTGGATTGAGAAATCTGGATTAGATTCGGATTTTAAGATCCGCATGAAGCAAAAGGTCGCACACTCACACTCTGATAAAGTTATCGTTGGCATCATTAGCAAACTGGTATATTTGCAAATTGACTATCAGACGTTTGCGAACTTACCGTTGACGAAACGACCGTTTTAATCAGGAAATCTGTTGTAAAGGCCCCTTTACACAGGCGATTTTTGTCGCACAACTGGATGCAACTTCAAAATCGCAGCTATAACAAAAAAACTAGCTTTTCTCTAAACCAGACATTAGGCTTGTATGAACTGAGCTTTTGTTGCACGCTTTTGTTCCCAAAACGCGAAAGGATAACAAAAAGATAAAAAATCACGGGCGTCAACTAAGGTTTTATTTGCTTTGTGTTTCTACGTTTATTTTTTTAAAAAAAGAGAACAGGAATAGGTTTCCTACTGGAAAATTGCGGAAAACGCAACCTTAAAATCATGTTGTAAATGCTGTTTGCTATTGATTGAAAAGAGTTTATTGAAAACAAAAATCACTATTAAATTTCTCGTCCATGAGGTCTTTGGAGTGAATTTTGCACGTAAAATGTTATACGCAAACCAGCGTTACGCTCTTTGTATTAAGGTGGTCAGCTGATGCAGATCTTTAAGGTTCATTGTACTTGCTCGGGAGGGGGGTGGGGTACTTGGTCGGGAGGGGGGTGGGGGACTTAAGAGAGGTTTGGGTGGGGGTTTGCTGCCGAGACTTTCGAACTCTGACACTTTTTAAAGAGGCTCGTGAGCATCAGTTTTTTCGGTTTAGGGTGTACCAGTGAAAATCAAACTTCCTATAGAAGACAGGCTTCGATTTCCTTGACACTACAACATATTTTCGACGTATGATCAAATTTTGTTTTCTCGTTGGTTTCCAAGCAACAGCTGTTACCATAGAGATGACGACGCGTAGCCGACTATTTTAAAACAGGTCAATTATCTCGAAATTCAGTCAGACACTTCATAACGAAACTTGAAGAGTGTAAAATTCTCATCTCCCACAACTTGTATCCCAAATTAGAAAAATAAACTGTAAGAGAGAAAATAAACTTTGATGAGAATTGGAGAAGATGTTGTAGTGTTAAGGAAATCGAAACTTGTCTTCTATAGAAAATTTTGATTTCAACAGGTGCACCCCAAAATACTGACGCCAGCCTCCTTAAGGCAAGACACCTTTTTTCGTCTTCCAGATTAAGTTGGTTCACACACAGAAAGTCTTTTTAATAACTTACATCATCAAATTAGATTTAAAAAAAGTTGTTGGTACTGGCACATGTACACATGTGGACGCTAAATAGCCGATCCAACCTTCCTTCCCGAGATAACTTTACCGAGTGTTTATATGGCAATTGCGTGACCGAGACAAAGTTGCCCCTAATTGATTATTCATAATGCGTCTCAAATGTACAAACCCTCATTTGCCCTTCTTTCTTTTTTACTCTGTCGCTGTTTTATTGAATATCTGTCAATAGCTGTCGCATTTGCGTTTCTTCCCTGATGTGACTTTTAAAATTTAAATAAATAAATTTGCGTTTTTAAACCCCAAAACTGGACGGCAACATCTTTTTCACATACGCGCATATTTAATTTTAGGCCGTCTAGTCGCGGGTAGGTGAGTGAAATTTAAAATTTAAATAAATAAATTTGCGTTTTTAAACCCCAAAACTGGACGGCAACATCTTTTTCACATACGCGCATATTTAATTTTAGGCCGTCTAGTCGCGGGTAGGTGAGTGAAAGTGTTTACATGAGAAAAAGTTGTCGCGCTTGCCAGGGTTACGCTACCTGCCGAGGCGAGACAACTCGCCTACTAGCCTGCTTGCAGGCGGTAATTTGTGTTTCGAAGCCTGGTAAAACCGGTCGCCATGTTAAACTATATAGTGGAGGATCTGGGACGAGTGACAAAGAGAGAAGCGAGGGGGAGGGGTGTAGGGAGATAGAAACCGCCTGCCCGAAAACCCATGATTTCTCTCTATCCGCCCCCTACATACTGCATGACATCCGCGACATGTCACGTATTCTTGACGGAGCAATCAAGTGACAAGCGTATCGCGCATCAAAACAAAATCGCGTTATGTTTCAACGGAAAATTTATTATATATATGATCCACAAAAGAGCAGAATACAGTTAATGAGAGCGAATTATTTTTAAATAGTGAATGGATTTTTAGTGAATGTAAATTAAGTAAATTTATGAGTTTTAGCAATAGCGAATGGCTTTTAAGCCTAGTTTTCACTAGCGACGCGAGCACAAGAGCAAACACAAGAGCGCTCATTTCACTGTGAAAACGGGCTTGAAGGTGATGTAACACGAGCCGACTTTGAACGCCGATTTTTAACGCAACATTGTTGCCCAAATCTTGTTGGAGTTGGTGCGTGTAACATCCCCGCCGTCGACTTTTAATGCAACATCGTCCCCAACGGTTGCGTTAAAAATCGTCTCGTGTAACATGCCGTTGCCGAAAGTTGCCGCAAAAAAGTTGCGTTAAAAGTTGTCTCGTGTAACATGGATTAAAAATCGGCAATAAAAATTGGCGTTAAAAATCGACTCGTGTTATGTTACACGAGCCGATTTTTAACGCCGATTTTTAATCCATGTTGTACGAGACAACTTTTAACGCAACTTTGTTGCGGCAACTTTCGTCAACGGCATGTTGCACGAGACGATTTTTAACGCAACATTATTCGCTGCTCGGGAACGATGTTGCGTTAAACGTCGACGGCGGGGGTGTTACACGCACCAACTCAAACAAAATTGGGGCAACAATTGTTGGCAACAAATGTTGCCACAACAAAATGTTGCGTTAAAAATCGTCCTGTGTGCCATGTTACACGAGACAACTTTTAACGCAACAATGTTGCGATAAAAATCGGTGTTAAAAATCGGTTCGTGTAACATCACCTTAACGCAAGCATAAGCATAAGCGCAAGCGCAAGGATCAAAATTTTTCCTTTTCCTTGTGCTTGCGCTTATGCTTCCGTTCGCTTGCGTAGTGTTCGTTTTCCCTTGGCATAAGCTACTTATGCTTGCACTTATGCTTGCGCTTGTGCTTGCGTCGCTAGTGAAAACCAGGCTTTAGCGCCAGCTAATGAAATTTAGCGATAATAAATGAGTTGGCTTTTAGCGCTAGCGAAGAAGTATTTTAACGACAGCGAATGGATTTAGCAATAGCAAATGTGAGTTGAGTTTAGCGCTTGTAGCGAAGGAATTTAGTGATAGCAAATGAGTTGGCTTTTAGCGCTAGCGAACGAGTATTAGCGATAGCGAACGAATTTAGTGACAATGAATGCTAGAAATTTGCTAGAATATCTTCTTCCCTTAGCAGACTTATCACAGAGGTTTCTTGTTTTGGCTTCAAAATAACTATTTAGAAAAGACAACGTTCACATCACATCCGCCACGACTTTCTGTGGACTCTTGCGTGACCGAGTCTGACCATCGAATAATACCTATTGTTCGTTTGACGCCTACTCGACCAATTAGAATCCCCGTCCGCTGGTGGACAGGATTTGGCTTTTGTCCTGAAAAATCATGGGTTTTCGGGCAGGGCGGTTTCTCATCCCCCTACCCCCCCTCCCCCTCGCTTCGTCACTCGTCCCAGATCGTCCACTGCATCGTCTAATATAGCGAATTACCGCCTGCGAGCAGGCTACTCGCCTACCCGAGATGTCTCGCCCACCACATGGGAACGGTTGGAAGAACTTTTCAAAGAAATAAGTGGAAAAATTGCTCGCCCAGGGTAACTCGGGGGAGGTTGTCTCGGGTACCCGAGACCATATAAACAGGCCCTAATTAGGGTTTGTTTACATGGAGAGAGGGTGCCCCGGCTAACCGGGCTACCCGGCTAGAAGGGTTAAAACATAGCCGCCCTTACATGCAACTGTTAAATCTCATAATTAATCTTATGAATATTGATGTTGTCCGCGCATGTTCAGTTCATGATGCTTTTACCATGTGCTTTCGGGGTTCGCCATGTTTGATTAAACCGTTGCGTTTCAACATTATTTACTACACGAAATTTCAGTACACTTCAGCTACTCACCTTAGCGGATAGTCAGAGGGTTATTTTTTTTGAGTGGCTGCTAGGCACGACAACCAAGATGGCGGACAGAAGAAACTTTTTGACGGTAAGTTTAAGTTTGTTATCGCTCGTTCTGCTAGCGGCCACTTTTCAGTGTGTAGGGTTGTTCTTTTGCACTACGTTAATTGAGCGTAGTCACTAGAGGCAGTTAAAATTAAAATCTGCCTTGGCATATAACGTTGCTTTCGCGGTCTTCTTAGCCTGAGATCATGCCGTCTCCCTGTATTCTCTATATGTCACTGAGGGGAGGAGGGCATGATACAATTCTTTACAAGATCACATGTAAACAAGCCAATTAAAAGAGTCTTTTGAGGCCCGTTCCGATTGGTTACTTGATTTACATATGTGACTTCCGGTGCAAACTCAACGCAAATAAGCCGTTATGTCGGTTTCCAAGGCGAATTTTATGCAGCTATAATTTACTCTCGTCTAGAGTTTATTCACATATCCTTGAAGGAAGAGCCGATGGAATGCATCCCAAGGATCGTTTGCTTAATGACGGTGCCTCATAATATGCGGATTCACTAAGCAAACCAGTAGGCGTTGGTAAGGGCTATTGAAAATCAAAAGGAAAATTGGGGTAACCACGCATTTTTCAGAGATAATTTAGTCAAAAGGTGAAAAAAAATAAAGATGGGTGTGGTGTGTGTGTGTGTGTGTGTTTTTTTTTCCAAAAAAAAAAAGAGAAGAAGAAATATTTCTATGAACGTGGCCCGGTTCAGACGCCGTACTTCAGCCGAGCCGAATCGAATTCAACGAATTAAGTTCATGTGTAGTACGGCGTCTGAATCAATTCAGAACGGCTGATTTAATTTAGATCGGCTGAGCAATTGATCCCGCCTGGCTCAGCCGGGAAGAACGGCTGTAGACCGGTTTTAATTCAGACGCCGTACTTCACATGAGTCCAGTCAAATGCATAAATCATTTTAATGTATTTTTCATTCCGTTTTTACATGAGAGTATGCACAAAGGAGTGCAGCAGAAGAAAAAATGGCGGCTTAGGGGGCCAAACACAACGAGGGTGACATGTGTACTTCGTGTTTCGGCCGAATAAAGTTCGGCGTCTGAATCAATTCAGCCAGGATTAATTAATTTAGGTCGGCCTATCGTTGAATTCGATTCGGCTCAGCCGAAGTACGGCGTCTGAACCGTTTACATACACCAAGGGAAAAACAAACCACACTCTTTGAAATACATAACAACTGGTGATATAAAAACACTTGTTATATGGTATTTCTTACAAAATCATTGCATTGGAGCCATTTTTGGCCCTGACTGCTCAAAAAGAAAAAAAAACAGTCCAAATGTATTTTGCGAAATATGAAAAAAATCATCATGTGTTGACTTACCAAAATCGTTGTATAAGTTAAAAAATCAGGGTTACCAGGCGTTTTTCAGAGCTATATTGGTTATTTTCAACTTTTAAGGAAGTGTTTAAGGGCTCGAGACAATTTTTTCGCTACCCCCTCCCTAGTGAGTTAAATATTTGCATTTCTTTTCCTTGGGTATGTTGGGATATCCGACATGGTGGCAAACGCCGGAGCAGAGAGTTTTATTGATTCTTCAGGAATTAGAGGATATTTTTTCAATGAAGATGGCTTTGAATGCTCAGGAAATTTCGAAGACGTTTTGAGATGAGCATTTTGTGTAACTTTCAAAGTTTTTTCCAGTATAACTTGCTCTTTTGGGCTCTGGCAAAGTGGATTCAGATCGAATCAGACAAACACGTAAGGTCATGTTGCGTACTTCTGTCAATTACTTGCACAGTTGTTTCTTCTGGTTGTCTGATTATCTGTTTGGAAGGAGTTTTGAAATGCACAAAAAATACACACTTTGAGAGCCGGGCACCATGATTCCTTGCTTCTGATTTTCACAGTCCGTTATTCAGACCAATTAAGCTCAAGCTTTTCGTCAATTTAACTTTTTTTTTTCAAGTTCAAGTTTCAAGTTTATTTCAACTCTTTTACAAGTCGATAATTCTTGGTGGACTGGTTCGCAAATAGCTTTACAGCTAATCGAGGCGGACCAGTCCTTAAATATTACTATTATAAATATTAATATTATTATTAATATTATTACTGATTCGTCTTACGATTACATTAAAGAGAATCAAAAATCGCTTAACAACATGTAAATATTACTGTCTAGGTAGAATCTAAAGGGGAAAGCTAGAGACTAAAACTTGACTCCAGTCGGAAATTAGATTTTTCATCATGTTAATTAAGGTATCTATCTCGACATATGAGTTTTCAGATTCTAGTATTTCAATTAGTTTTGTTCTTATAGTTTTTTAAAAGATTTTTTGGATACGTTTTTTAGTCTAGTTGGTATCCCATTCCAGATTTTAACACCAACACGTGAAAAGGCCTTACTTTGAACATTAAGTGCGAATTGTTTAGTAAAAAATTGCTCAGATGTTGATGAGCGTGTGCTGTAAGAATGAATACTGGCAATTTTAGAGAATAAATTTGAAATATTTTCAAATGTTCTATGAAAACACCAGTCTTGTTGAAACAGCAATAAAATCAAACAATGAAACCGAAAAACATTTGTTGTGTATTAAACCGTCGCGTGTAGAACTACTTCTTTAAGCGATTCGTTCGAATATTAACTTTATAATACAAGACTTAAACTTACAGAAATGTTTTGATTATTTGCCACTTCACTTCACTTGCTCTTCCGTGATTCAGCGTAATTTCATAAAACACACAGCGATGACGCTTTCGTTTACGGTTTTTAGTATAGAAAAAATGTTGCCAATCCTGCAAAGCTATCCGCTAAATCAAGAGCTTACAAATTAAAGTACGGTTACCATCAAAACAAATAATCTTCTGAGGATATCGCGCGTGTCATCGCGCGCCAGACAAGACGGTTGCGTGGTGCGCAGAATGTATGCGCACTAACAATAGAAGGCACCGTCCTTAAAAGAAGAAGCTTTAGCCGTACTTTCCACGGGATTTGACAAGAGCGTCATTTACTAGTTGTTCCGAAAGTGATGAAAAAATGCTTCGTTCTACTGGCTCCAAAACATCTGTAGTTTTGGTGAGTCCATTGGAATATATATGGAACCAAGAAGTCAGAAATCTAAAGGCGGATTGTGCTGCCGCGATTGGGGAGTCAGTGGAAATCAAATATCAATAAATTTTAATAAATAAATTTTAAAGAGAGAAAACCCACCAATAGCAATGCTTTTCCTTGCGCGGAAAACCGCATCTATTTCCGATAAAATTTGATTGGCTGACATCGTATGACGCAAGATAGCATCGCTGTTCAGAGGTAAACAGCCCGCGAGGGGCGGCAGGGGACTCTTACAGTAATTGTATCAGGCGTACCTTTTTCTCCCTTCCCAGTACAAAAGACAAAGAACGCCTGATCGCAGGTTACGATCAGGTTACCTCGGCTAGCCGGGGTAACCCGGCACGAACCGTTTAGATGGCAAAAAGCTAGCGCGCTAAGAAGGGTGCTCCGGGCAAGTAGACAGGGTGCTCCGGGAAGACGGGCCACCCTTTCTAACATGCAAACGCTTCAATACTTTTTCTAAAGAAAGGTATGAAAAGTTGGCTCTCCCAGGGTAGCTCTTTTAGCCGGGTTACTCGGTTATCCCGGGAACCCTCCCTCAAACGTAAACAGGCCCTTGGAAGTTGCAAGGATGTTAGCTCTAGGTCTACCGGTGTTAATTTTGTCTTTTCATTCACATCACATATTATTTTCAGGTATTGTTTGATGTTTTTTTTTGTTTGGGACTTCAGTTCATAACTTTTCACAGGCCGCAAGTACCACGTCGAAATGGTAAAATGTCGGTATGTGCGCATTTGTTCGTTTATTTAAATTCAACAACGATTGCATCTTAATAAGTAAGCATAAAATGCAAAATAACTGAGCGAAGATTTGCTTGTTTGTTGAAATGGTTGTCATGACTATAGTATGTGATCCTTTAGTCCGACTGGTCCTTGGTTCCGAGTATAGAGAATTTATAGAAAACCGACCATGATTTAATTTTCCTACTAGTAAGTTGGTCGTCTTTATTTTGTCTTCCTGGTGTTGCCGAAGGATAACGACCCCGTAAACAAAATTTGTTTAGCTAGTAGATAAATAAAACTCATTGTTACAACAAGGTTTTTGGCAGAAAACAAGGAGATAAAAGGCCGTCATTTTTCCTTTAATGGGCCTCTGAAAAACGTAATAACAGTACCAATTCTCGTGTGGTTAATCTTGGTCCGGTACTAAAGAGTTTTGAATTGTCCTTCCGCAAACTGGAATGGAAAATAATTGGCGTTAAGAGGAATGCAATTTTTTGACAAAGCTTTAGATACAGAGGAACCTAAGAAATTGGTCCTAATTCAATGAAAAGGCGAGAAAACTTTCGGCCTTAACTAACAATTTATCGATCGGCATAAGCGTGTTATTCGAAAAGAGGATTAAGGATACCTCATCCAAACTTGTTATGACAAGTCGCTTGACAGACTGGTCGACTCATGCTCAGTTAAATAGGTAATCATTTCCAGGTTCTTCTGCTCGTGTCCTTTTCGTCCATCCATTGACTAAGAATAAAGGACAAAACCTGCTCCCAACGTCAGTGGCTTCATAGCTCAGTTGGGTAGAGCATCGCACCGGTAATCGCGAGGTCACGGGTTCAAACCCCGTTGAAGTCCTGAATTTTTTTTCAGGCTTCTTTTCGCAATTGCATAAATTGCGTTCACAACTGCGAGGATCATTCTTCATTTGTTGAAAAAAATGGTGTGCTCAACAGGAGTGGCCAGGCGGTTAGGGCGCTGGATTTCAATGCGGCTGTCCCGGGTTCAAATTCCGCTCTGGCCGCTAGCTGGTGTTGTTCTGGGTAGTCCCTGGTTCAACTCCTCGGTCATCCTTATAAATAGCCAACTGGTTTGCCTCCGGCCAGTTGCGATTCTTATCATGTTGAGTTTATTTGAATTATTTGTTTCTCACATAGTTTGTATTTGTATCATTATCTCTGAAAAGCCCCGATGGGGAGAGGATAATTAAGTAATTATTTTTTAATTTTTTAATTTTGATCCAACGCGTTTGGTTGTCTCTTACCACAATTTAGGTGATCTACAGGGATTTTTATGGTATGTTTGAATGTTTTTGTTTGTGGATTTTGTTTTCAGTTTTCTATCATATTTAAGTTTGCCCCTCATTTTAGAGCAAGGATAAGTAAACACGAATAACAGGTCTAGGTTAGGGTGTAATTGCCATTTCTTCAATTTTACTAGCTTTTCCTGGAATATCCGCCTTATAAAATGAAGAGCCACGAACAATCTTAGCTTAGTAAAACCTAACTTATGGTCTTATGATTCTCAAACAACAATTACCATGTTTACACGCCGCGGGAATAGTCGCTGGGACTGACCGTATGGTTCCGTTTGCTTCGTATGGCCACAAGAAGAGTTCGCATGAACGTGCTTTCAAAAGGAAATGGTCATTATAAAAATGGATAACAACAAAGCTCAGATTCAAAAAGTTTGAATTCATAGGACAAGCAACCGCGACAAAACTGTTGTCCTGGCTTATTCATTTGTCGTCAAAAATTGGTGAGTACTATACAACGGGGCATTATCCGAGGGACTACCCGGGGGCATCATCGTACCCCAGGTGTTTCACTGTTTAAGTCCTCCTGCAGTAAGTATGAAGAATAATGGAGGTTGGGAAAATAACTGTCCAACAAACGCGACTTGTCTGAGGTTAGTTAAGGTCGAACAGGACACTTCCCTCATTACGTATGTATTTATTTGAAGAGTATGCACAAACTGTGACGACTGTTCCGAAAACACTAGAAATATTCATGAGCAGATTGTTTTTACGTCGACTCTCGATTTTCATAGATTTGAAAATTGAAACGGAAACCCCTACCCTTTAAATTTAATCGTAGGCACTGAACCGTCCTGCGCGACCTTAACGTAGGCCACATCAAAGTAACTCGGCAACTCTAATGCAACACTAAATCTACTTTTCAACTCATAATCAAACCCCCCCAAAAAAGTTATTTGGAATTCGTAAAATATAGGTATATATACGGCGATTTCTCACTTGATTTTCACATCACGCCACGAAATCAGCACACAAGGCCTCAGGAACATTTTTTTTATTTTTCTTATATTCAAAAGTAGATGCAAAAACCAGCTCGAAAATTATGAAGTAAACACCTCTTTCACAATGACGGAGACACTCCATGTTTGGAACACACCAAACTATCTTCAAATATGAATTACACACAGCTTATCACCACTTAGAAAAAAAAACGCCAAATCACTTTTAAGCCTCGTCACAGTTTACCAAGTTTCAAGAGCTAATTGACCTGATATAGTGCTTTGCTTCATTTTCAGAGCACACCATGCTGCAGTGTCGTTATCCGTCAATCTAAAAAAAAACATACAGCACTTGTCAAAAAAATTCATGCATCAAAAAATTTCCCTTAACCCATTGGCACCCGTGCTGGCCAAAACCGGCCGCGCAGAACCACGTCCTTTGTACCGCTTTTGACGGCGTCAGTTTTAATGCTCATGGACAACTTTTACATGTAGCGTGTGTAGGGGGAAGAGATCTTTCAAACCATACCCAAATGAGCACAAATCCGTCAAACAGGCCGGAGAAAACGCGAAAAAAACAAAACAAAAACAAACCAAAAAAACAAAAAACAAAAAACAAGTGACGATGAGCCAAAAATTCGAGTTAAAATTCTCTGCGCGTGCCCGATCTTGGAAAGCTGATATTAAGCATCAGGAACAGAAGGGCGCGATGAACTCCAACAGCAAACAGAGTTTTGGGCAGTTTTGGTTCTTTTTGGCTAGAATCTGGCCAGAAAAAGGCTCGAAGAACTTCAAAAGGTGTTCTGCGGCAAAATGCTCGGTAGTCAATGGGTTTATTATCTTCATATAATGATAATATAACCATCATCAACATGATAATGTAACCATCATCAACATGATAATATCCTTCTCTTCCTCCTCAACCTTCCTTTCCTTATCATTTGGGCAATACTACATGATAATGATTTAAGTGTAGTATAGTATAGTATAGTATAGTATAGTATAGTATAGTATAGTATAGTATAGTATAGTATAGTATAGTATAGTGTATAGTATAGTATAGTATAGTATAGTATAGTATAGTATAGTATAGTATAGTATATGTACTAAAACAATTATTAACCTCAGTGTCGGTGAACGTGGTGGATATATATATATCCACCACTATTCACCTCCACTTCGGCGAATAATTATTAATGGGCCCTTTGCAGCTGGTCAGTGACGCCATCCTGGGGAGCAAGCAACGCACTGGCGGTGAGAGTAAAATACGGAATGAGTTTGCGGAATGGCATGTGGCATGACTTGCGGAATCGCATAATTATGCGAAATGTAACATTTGCAAAATGGCGCGAAGAAATTAATTCAGCTCAAAGAGTTAATTATTCTAACGCCTAACACAGAGAATAATCGCAAGCTAGCTGTTGATCTCGGTCACAACTACTCTTCCTCGGGCTTGCTTTCTTATGAACTCTTGAGGTGATTAAATTTTACCTTGAGTTTTGCTTTCATAGCAACTAGGATTAGTCTGTTCGGGAATGATAGTCAATGATATTTGCAGCGTATTTGTGCGAATCGTTCGCGGCTGCGAGACATGCGAGTTTTTGCCATCTTGTCAATTTCACAGTGTAGGTCAAACTCATGAAACTCTTTGACAGTTTTGAAATGGATTAAACAAATTTTTACATTTCCGAGGTCGATTGTAAGAGATTTAGGAAAGGAGCCTTGTAGAGGCTTATTCAAGTTATGGTTTTCAGAGTTTTACAAGAGTCTCTAATTTGTTAATTTGTTGTTAACATGATATGAATAACTGAACTCAGTCTGCTCAGTGCTCGCGTTCAAGAGTCGCCTCATCGAAGATCGAGTACCCTAGGTACCAGATGTTATAAAATTTCTCGGTCAAATCCAATTTGTTTTCAGCAAATTGTTGTTACCGAGATCAACAACTAGATAACAATTTTACGGTTAATAATCTTGATCTCGGCTTGCGTATTGGAGCTCGCGATTATTAATCGCGTTTGCCAGCCCAACACAGTGAATAATCTTAAGCTATCAAATGAAGAATGATCCTCGCAGTTGTGAACGCAATTTATGCAATTGCGAAAAGAAGCCTGAAAAAAATTCAGGACTTCAACGGGGTTTGAACCCGTGACCTCGCGATTACCGGTGCGATGCTCTAACCAACTGAGCTATGAAGCCACTGACATTGGGAGCAGGTCAATTGTGGGTTCATATGTTATGGGTTCATATGAACCCACAATTGACCTGCTCCCATTGGTGAATCAGTTGTGAAATTTGAGTTACGTGATGATTTGCGTTGCTACAAGTCGAAGCTATGGATAACGTAATTCATCGCGTAATCAGTTTCCCTCTTTGCCTCAGTCCATAAATGCTTTAAGAAGACTTTGAATAAGTGCTTCCTAACACTTCTGTGTGGGTAGCTAACTTTGAATCTTCAACCCTTTTATTTGTTGCTTTTGTTTTCAAAGAAACGAAAAGAGTTTGAATTCACTTTTCATGCGATTTACCTTCGGAGATGTCACGCTGAGTGTTGGTTGATGTACAACAATCTAAGCCGCACTGATAGTCTCCCTGGCATGCCGAGACACAAGCTGAATCACAGTTGACAGTATGGGCTCTCTTGCGCTGGCGGAAACATTCTAGGCCACTCCCTTCACATTCGTCAGTATTGTCATTCTCCCGGAGCATTTCTTGAATTCGTTCGAAGGCGTTACCTACATGTGTACAAAACGATCCAAATTACGTGGTGAAGATCAAAAGTGTAAAGACTTTTTCTTTGAATAATGAATGCGATGGAGTTGAAGTGTGCGCAAAATGTATTTTTGGTATTCCCTGAAAAAATGTTTTTGTTTTTTTTAATGTGTTCAACAAAATTACTCCCAAAAGAAAACAAAAAACAAAAGAAAAGGTAATAGAAAGGATTTGAGAGAATCGCAAATTCAGTTGATCATTTAACAGCCGGACTTAAGGTGGTTCACACCGGTTTCCAGCCCTCTCCCATTGATGGATCGTTGCTACCAATCGTTAAATGTTGCTACCTTCATAGTTGTATCAAATAATACCAATCATTGGCGAATAAGTTATGAAGTTTGCTTAACGTGATGATTTGCGTTACTACAACTCGAAACTAGATACCGTAATTCATCGCGTGATCAGTTTTTCCCTTTGCTTCAGTCCATGATGCATGCTTTAAGAAGACTTTGAATAACTGATAACTAACACTTCTGTTTGGGTAGCTAACTTTAAATCTTCAACCCTTTTATTTGCTGCTTTTGTTTTCAACAGAAAGAAAACAGTTTGAATTCATTTTTTATTCGATTTACCTTCGGAGATGTCACGCTGAGTGTTGGTTGATGTACAACAATCTAAGCCGCACTGATAGTCTCCCTGGCATGCCGAGACACAAGCTGAATCACAGTTGACAGTATGGGCTCTCTTGCGCTGGCGCAAACATTCTAGGCCACTCCCTTCACATTCGTCATTATTGTCATTCTCACCAAGCATTTCTTGAATCCGTTCGAATGCGTTACCTACATGTGTACAAGAACGATAGAAAGTCTATTGACCATCAAAGCGAGGGAGTTTCAAGTGTGCGCAAAATGTACTTTTGATACTGATTTCCTGAGAAAATTTAGTTTGTAGTGAAATATGTGGAATGGTCTCTATGAGGGATTGTACCGCCCACACGACTCCACGTAAATTGATTTTCCCTCCCCAGTTACTCGGAAGGGAGACTCAATGTAAATTGCCCTTAATCAGCATTGAGTTTTCGGGAGTGAGTTCCTTGGTACTGTTCCAGAAAACTGCCTTCTTGACCACAAGAAGATTTTTATTTCACTTTTTTAAGTTATGATTGACGATATTTTAAAAAGGGTGACCGATGGAGCAAAAAAATGCGCCGGAAATGAATGTTTTGCATAAGTTAAAATAAAACCGTTGACAGTTTGAAAACTTCAAAAACAATGAGTATTTGTTATTTCAGTTTTGTACGAAAAGAAGGAGTGATGTTTTGGATTTTAAATGTGTCCAACAAAATTAATCTAATAAAGGAACAAGAATATGTAGGATAATGGATTTTGGAGAAACGCAAATGCAGTTTGTATCTGACTTAAGGTGGCTGACAGCGGTTTTCAACACTCTCCCTTTGATGGATTATTACTACCAATCTTTGTACGTTGTTACCATCATAGTGGTGTCAAACAGATGCGGAATCATTGGTGGACAAGTTATGAATTTTTGTTCACGTAATAGCCTAGCAAAGCAACACTTAATCTGTCACAAACACCCCTAAGCGATAATAACCCCAAACGAGCGCGGTGGCCAGCATTTTCTATCATTGAAAAGTAATAAGCATGTCGAGATCCAACTTTTAGAAAATTCTTGAGAGCTTATTCAGAGCCATCCTGGAAAATTGTGTTTACATTCTCGCTTGTTTTTAGTTTAAGTTCTTCAGTGCCAAGAATGAAAGTTAAGCGCACAAAGAAAAAACGCGAAGGAAACTCAAGATTAGTCTCAATATGAATTCCCCTTGTCCACGTCTCAGGTGGGAACGATCTTGCAGACCTGCGTCGGTTGTCACTCCAGTTTATAGCATATACGATTTGACGAGAAAATCTTTGATTTCTAATTTAGTAATAGCCATTTGTGCATGCCTGCTACATTCCCGGACATTCAAAAGTACAGCTTATCCAGGGAGGCTCACCGGAGCTGCTCTTTCAAGTGTGAGTTTTGGAAAAGGTTTTTGCTGAGAATTTTTATCGCACTTCTTAGATGAGACACAACCTGAATAGTTGGGAAAAAAAGATACTGTACTTACGTTTGTGTAATTCACTTGGCAAGGAGGTCACAGAGATAATCACGAGAGCAAAGATAAACATACAGGCAGACTTCATGGCAGCAGAAAATCTTTAAATGACGTCTTATCTGAAGGATGAGTGAAGAATAGACATTACAGTCAGTCACATTAATTCATTACTAAACACAAAGGGTCTTCTTTATTTTGATCCCGTGCAAATAGAGAACCGCTTATAATGTTTTCACATTGCAGTAAATTGATTTTCTTTAATGAACGAGGCCTGTAAGGCACAAGATAATCCAGTTTAAAACACAAGAGACGCTCAGTTGTCTTACAAAACAAAAACAAAAAAAGAATCTACATGATTAAGCAACTTAACCAGTTCATTTTCCTTTTCCCCTTCCAAAACAAATCGTTGAATACGGTTTGAACTCATAACTTTCCACTACCAGTAAGACAATTTTACCATCTGAGCTAACAAGCCTACTAGGAGCTGGTCATTGTGGTAGCGCTGAAGATGAACTATCAAATAGAGTATCGCTCTGTCCCAATTACTTTCGCGGGTTCGCTGAAATTCAGAAAATTAGTTTCGCCTATTAATACTAAAAGGATTGTAAACAGAGAATAGAATAAAGGCGGCGTTTTGACGTCCATGTGCTAACAATTTATGTCCATGTAAAAAGGGGGGTTAAAATAATGTCATGAGATTAGATTTGACTGAGAACCCTTAGTTTTGTTTTATAGGAGCGTTCCGATGGGTATCCGGTCGATTAGCCCCCGAGTCGATTAGCCCCTAGCCTGTTAGCCCCAACCAGATGTTGATTAGCCCCCAACCTAAAGGCGATTAGGTCCTCCCCCCCTCAAAAAAAACTTTTCTGTAAAACTCAGTAAATCACTTTTCTTTCCTTCGCGATTCAGATGTTATTGTACTGTCTTACGTCATTATTGAACCTTAAATGCAAGAATGATAATTTCGAACTCGGTTACAAAACTTTATCATATTCACGAGAAGAATAATTTACTTTTATAGGGACAAGTTTTATTGGGGGAGCGTTCCAACCAAGCGTGAAAGAACAAGTTCACGGTATGCAAATTCTCAAATAGTTATTCAGGGAATGTAATTTAACGTGGTGTACTTATGGGCTTGCGATATGTTAATCGATGTCTCCTGAACGCCCCTTAAAACTGATCGAACTGGATGCGAACTTTTGCTGCGTAAAATCGGGAATCATCTGAGTAATTGAGAAAAGGAAATTCCTTCAGTCCTTAGATCAAGTTTCCTGGAATGATCGCAAACAGACAGCGTACATGCTCTAAACAAACGTTCTATTCAACCTTCAGCAGGCTCACAGAGGTATTCATGTCCGCCGTGTATGGTCTATGATTCGAAAAGTTTAAAATGTGGTAGTTGAATTGAGAAGAAAGCTTGTGCAATTTGCTTGATTAGTTACGCTTTGCCTCTTTCATACAATAGTATTTCGCCCTTGACGTAAACCAATGAAACAAATGTCTTAACAACCAATGGCTTCTTTCAAATTCATTTTTGCGATTACATGCAAAGGCATTGGATCTTTAACTTGATATTTTTCTAACTGGGATTTATTTCAAACCACGCCGATCGTCTTGCGCTTCTTCTGTGCTCGTCTGTGGTATCCAGTCGATTAGCCCCCAAGTCGATTAGCCCCTAGCCTGTTAGCCCCAACCAGAAGTCTTACCTTATTATAGGAAATCAGTAATGCTTAATGAAGTTAATGCGAATTTAGGAAATTCTTAACAGCGTGAATGAATTTCGTAACATGAATACTAACGCCTAAACTGGATCTTAACGGCGAGAATTTGTGTAAAGACCAACCAAAGATGGGTATGGTTGCATGGTATGGTGTCAGAATATTGCCGTGAAGCGGAGTATTGAAGCAGCATCGCGTCGATTATCGGGGGTTTATGAGTGCGATAACATTTCGCATCGCATTCAATTTTCTCTCTCCTTGATACGAAGTTTTATAGAGTACCATACGATAAAAAGAACGAACTCCGCGGCAGCAGATCTGTTAGTGATTTTCACCAAGATAAACGATTCCGCTCTTTGCAAGATTATCTATCGAGAAATGTTGGCGCGGCCACTCTCAAAAACTTAAGAAGCGCGAGGAAAGCGAACAAACAACAAAAAGATGAAATCCTTCTCGAAAAGCAATGTTTTGTTATCTAAGCGGTGACTATTTTCCTCAATTTGAGACGTTTTAAAGTGGAAACATTTCTCAACAAAGTATGAACTTACCCTTCAGGGTTGATGCAGCCGCTACAAGCATTAGGAACAAGACTGAGTCACTTGCCCTTATTCACTCTGTGTTTAAATACTGGCGAAAAGCCTTTTCCTTTGTTATGATTTTCCGACCCCATTTTTCTTCTTTGATTCTTTTAGACAATAGTCGGTGTTCTTCAAAAGAGGACAATTAAATCATTTCTTGCTGGCCTAATCCCGGTAACAGTCGAAGCGAAACGAAAGTCCTAATTGGACAGCGTCTCAACAGGAGCCGGTTAAAATATCTGTGAACTGTTCGCCTGTATTTCGTGTGGCTTTTAAAGTCGCTCTTGTGGTTGTTAGTGGTTCTCCATACATATTTTCATTCATTCATCACTTGGCGTTCTTCCCCACGAATCCGTTCTGTTTGCTATTCCTTTAGTGTTCTTCGTGAGCCAAACATCTCATTTCCATCCCTATAGTTTGAAGGCGTGGTTCATAGTAAATGAGGATCACATTGGCACTCTTTATGAAAGATCAGATCCTTGGGAAATTCATCGTAATGTAGTGAAATTATTTGGTCCAGAAAAACTGAAACAGTGCAAGATCTAACCACTGATATGGTGGAAAACGTAAACAAGTACATCACAATCTGCTTCAATACCCAATATCCAATATTCACGTACCGAAACCAAAACCGCGATCGCGTCGAAGTAATGAATTGTGCTCAGCAATTGTTTTACACTTCAAAAGCAATCCTCCTGGGACTATTTTGCGTAACACGGGATTGCTTCTGTTTTGGGAACGAGAGTTTTTAACGCAAATCCGACAGTGAGAATAATAAGCCCTAATGTGAGCTGATACCCCACCAGTGATCAAGGGCGAGGTGATTCTTTCTGCGTGATGAAGAAATTGGCCAAATGGTCTAAAATTGGGTTTAGGTTTTTATCGAACAGCAATCAAGTGTAACCGACTGAATTGATCCCTATTCTTATTGAAATGAAAAATTGAGAAAGAGATGAGTATATTGAATTCGTATTCATCTCGAAGATTATGTGCCAGCAAAAGAAATGAAACAGTAAAGTAAAGAGGTCAGTATAATAGTAATAAGCCAACATTTCACTAAACTGCAGAATTATGTGTCTGTGTGAACATCCTTGTCCGGTTATTTTGCAAGGAGTTGGTTAACCCTTAGACTGGGAGCAATGTCTTTTTCCTCCTACTTCTGTAGCGCGGATTGGATCTAACGCGCGGCGAGCGGGGAGAAACGCGGTGGAAAGGTAAACTAAAGAGAGTGCGGAGGGTGTTGTGATCTTCTGTTTTGCCGCCGTTGATACCTCTTTGATTGTTAGTTCCGGTGTCGGGTGAATTCAGAACTGGGCTCTCGTAGATCTGAAAAGATTAGTTCAAAACACTCCCTCCCGGAATAATGGGCTTTTCCTTTTCCCGATTTCAAAATTTCCTTTCAACGTTATCCTTGCATACTCGTTGAAGAAAGCTTGCCCGATCCGTTATCATTTTCAAACATTCCTCTCGCTAAAACGTTTGTCTCATGTTTCAGTGACGGTTGTTGAACAAGTTAAACAGTTAATCGACCAATCAATATTTCCGTAACCTCCAGGGGGGCGGGAAGAGGAGAGACCCTGGGAACGAGGTTGTATTTTCGTTTCACAGGAGCGGGGATTCGAACAACAAAGAAGCCGTACTTTTTCCTCCTTGTTCCCAATCCCTCTCGTTCTCTTCTCTAATTTGCATGCATTTACCGTCCGTGCGCGCCAAAAATTACGGCTGCTCAGACTCTAGGTAACCCTAGGCCTAGAATTATGCTCACAAAAGGGTTACCCTAGCACTCTTGACATTAGCCTCCTTCGCAGACGTCTTTGGGCTCGTCACGCGTTCCTTCCCCACGAACGTCTGCTGAACTGAACTGCCACTTCCGTTCGCGGCGGTTAGCCAATCATAGTTCGTTTTCCAATTTATGGAAAGGAGGACTTCGACCCCGGGATTATTTTCACAGACGATGCACGTGAATCGGGTGTCGATTTCCATTCTTACGCAGCTCGCTATTGGTTTCTTCAAAACAAAGGCTAACCGCCGGCGAACGGAAGTGGCAGTTCAGTTCAGCAGACGTTCGTGGGGAAGAAACGCTTGACGAGCCCAACGACGTCTGCGAAGGAGGCTATCTTGACATATTTCGTCTTTTTTCAGCTGTCGTTTTAGCAACGTAATTAGTGTTTCTACGTTGCTAGGGCTGCAAAACCTGCATGTTATGTAGCGTGACCTCGACCCTAGATAGGCCGACATCGTTTTCCCTTGTACACCTGTCAGGTAAAGATTGTAATTGACAGTCGGACGAGAGACAACTTTTCACTAATCCGTAGAGTTAAATTGTGAGCTTCGCAGTACCGAAAAAGTCGGGTAAATCTCGGTTTTGTTTACTTCAGAACTTAAAATCAAGAACTACTTACCAACATAAAAATTTGGTTTGTCAACTGAGTATATAATGCAAATTGATCGTAGAGGGATTCGATTAGCCGACGTTTCGAGCGTTAGCCCTTCGTCGGAGCGAATCTTCGCTCCGACGAAGGGCTAACGCTCGAAATGTCAGGTCATCGAATCCCTCTACGGTGGTCAATTTACTTTATCAACTCCGTTGATATGTACCGAAACTGTACGCGGTACACTCTCACTCACGATTGATTCCACTGATTCCACACCACTTATATGTTCTTTTTAACCTCTTTAATGTCGATGTCCACTCCTCGATCTTTTTATATCCGATTTTACATTGTGCAATGATCAAAAACAACTCTCTCCGATTACAACTGTCGATCAAAATAAATCACTAAATAACTAAATAACGCAATCGTCACGAAATGTCTCTTCCGGTCAATATTGTAACTCTAGTTTCCGGTCACGCTCCCCTAAAAATTAACCTTTCTTAATTTTTACTCTCTCAGTGTCCATTAGAGTCTTGCTCAGCAATGAGCTTTATTTTCGCACTCGCATCGTCAGCTGCCTTCCTCTTTGGTACACTTCTGATTGGCTCTTGGCTCGCACTCTCGTTTTCCTCTGCTGGTTCCTTGCAGCAGCTCCTTATTTCAAGGGGACACACGAGCTGAAGTGGGCGTCGGATTCTGTTTCCGTTGTGTAGTAAGACGACTCCCCTCACAACACCATCTCTCCCCTTGACTAGTTGGACCACTTTGCCTTTCTTCCACTCCCCTCGGTTTCTGTTCTCTCCTACCACTAGGACAATCTCCCCTATCTCCGGCATTTGTTGCTTGTCCCTCCTGTTTACTCTGTGTGCTTCCATCAAACTGTGGACATACTCGTTCTGCCAACGGCTCCACGCATGTTCTCTGGCATTCTTTAGGCGTCTGTGTTGCTTGGTGACTTCCTCCTCGTCAACCTCAATATCCTCCAAGTCATAAGCGTTTTGGCCCCACATGAGTATGTTTGGCGTCAAGGTTTGTGGTTCGCCCTCATCACTCTCCACGTACGTCAGGGGTCGATTGTTGAGGTGTTTCTCGATGTCCATGATCACCACTTCAAGCTGTTGGAAGGTGAGGTGTGTGTTTCCTAGCGTTTTGTACGCCGTTTTCTTGACTTCCTTGATAAGCCTTTCGTACATGCCTCCCCACCATGGAGACTTGGAGAGGTTAAACTGCCATGTAATCTCTTGCTGTGCGAGATAATTTTGCAACTTCTCACTTTTGCGAATCCTTTTGATCCATGTTGCCGTTGCCTTGAATGTTGCAGCGTTGTCTGAGACAATCCTCTCTGGTCTCGTTCGTCTTGTTATGAAGGCATTTAGCTTCCTTTGGAATTCTTCGGCTGTCTGGCTTCTGGTAAGTTCCAGGTGAATTGCTCTCGATGTGGCACATGTGAAGATTAGTACATACGCCTTCTCCTCTTTCGTCTTTCCTTCTTTGCACTTCAGCGGTCCTGCAAAGTCTACACCCACGTACTGGAAAGGGCGACTGACGTTAGTACGAAACTCCGGAAGGGCTGAAGTGGTTGGCGCTCCGTACGGTTTGGTGGCGAACACCTTGCATACGTTGCAGTCGCGAATCTCCTTCTTTACCAGGGTACGGAGTCGTGGTATCCACCATTCTTGCCTCAAGGTCGCCATTGTGTTGGCCACACCTAAGTGTTGTATTTGGGTATGAACGTGCTGGATTAGCTTCCGAGTGAACTGCGTATCTTCCAGATAGACTGGGTTGTACCCCTGGATTCTCCCCTTGCACTTGAGGAGGTTCGTCTCCTTGTCCTTGACTAACTCCCATCCAGGCTTCTTTAAGTCATCCGGTATTCCCTTCTGTGCTCTCTCCGCCCAGCGTCGTTTGGCTTCTGCGAGTTCTTCGGTACTCAATGGGCCTGATATCTTCTTTGATTGGGCGTGGCTGTTGGTGCTGAACCTCAGGGCCCAAGCAGTAATCCGTAGTGCTCTCCAATACGTGTTTCGCGAGAGTAGTTCGTCCCACTCATCTATCTCTTGGTTCTCTGTGCTACCCTCTTCCAGTTCCTTGGTCTTGGTTTGCACTTCCTCTCTTGTGTAAGCAACAATTTCCTTCAGTGGCTTCTCTTCCTCTTGATTCTTAGGTGTGCATCTAATGATTGGCTGGGGTGGCCAGTCCTCCTTTGTCAGTAGCCAGGTTGGTCCCTCGTACCATTCGTTCTCTTCCATCTTGTTTAGGGGTGCGCCTCTACTTCCTAGATCAGCAAGGTTTCGTTCTGTAGGGCAATATTTCCATTCGATTCCGACTTCTTCTGTTATCTGGGCCATCTTCCGCACTCTGTTCTCGACGAATACCTTCCAAGACTTTCCGGGGTTTAAGATCCAGTACAAGGCCACCATGCTATCCATCCAGACTGTGATGCTTCCCAGTGGCCATCCTCTCAGGGCATTGTGGAGATTCTTTGCCAAGTTTGCCGCCATTTGACCACCAACCAGTTCTAACCTTGCTATGGTAGTGTCTCTCTTGGAGATTCTTGATTTCGATGTAAGAAGGCCCTTGACCATGCCTTCACTGTGTTCAACGACTGCTATGGCGGCAGCGCAGCAGGCCAGATTGCTTGCGTCGGCGAATATATGTAAGTGCACTGTTTTGGTCTTTGTTACGTTCCTCATGATGCTTCTTGGCACTGTCACGCTCTTTAACTGCTTCGTCCACTTGGTCCACTGTTTCTTTAGGGGATCTGAAATCTCTCCATTCCATCCGTTCTTTTCGTCGCACGCCTCTCTGTAAATCCGCTTTCCTTCCACAGTTGTTGGTGACAATATTCCAAGGGGGTCGTAAATGCTGCCCAAGTGGCTGAGAATCGTTTTCTTGGTAACATGCTCTTCCTCAACTTGTTGTGGGATGGTTACTTCTATGGTGTCGTTTTGTTTGTCCCAGCCGAGGCCTAGTATTTTGCTTGGGTTGGCCATCCCGTCACTCTCTAGCTCTTGAAGGTTAGACTCCCATTTGTGTACTGGGAACCTTGCCTCTTCCAATACCTGGGTGGCTTCCGTCTTGAATCTTTTCATTTCTTCTGACCCTTGACTAGTCTGCATTAGGTTGTCCACATATGTGTTCTCCCGAAGCGCTTGAACTGTTTCTTTGACCTCCTCTGGCTGTTGGCTGCAGTGATACTGTAAAGTCGCTCCTAGTATGAATGGGCTTGCCTCTGCTCCAAAAGGTACTCGCGTGAACCGGAAGTGTTCTTCTTTTCCATCTTTCTTGAATAGGAAGCGAAATGCATCCCTGTCTTCTTCCTTTATTCCAACTTGAAGAAACGCCTTTTCTATGTCCCCGAGTAGGATATCCGTCGACATTCTCGCTCTAATCAGTATGTCCCACATGAGTGGCTGTAAAGGCGGTCCTCTGTACATGCAGTCATTGATACTGTTCGCGAGGTAGTGAGGTTTTGCGCTTGCATCAAACACCATCCTGACCTTTGTTGTAGCCGCGTCCTCTCTGATTACTGGTTTGTGAGGCATGTAGAACACTCGGGTCCCTGTTGGGTGATCGGGAACCTTTTCAATGACTCCGGTTTCTTCCTGGTTAGCCACAATCTTCTCGTACTCTTCCTTCAGTTTCATGTTCTGCTCCAGCTTCTTCTCTACTCTTTGTAGGCGTTGTCTGCTCTGCATCTCATTTGTCTCTGCTAGTTTCCGGCCTGGTATCCAAGGAACATTCACTTCGTACCTCCCATCGGCGTTTCTTGAAATGTTCTCATTAAACTCTGTGTGTACGTCCAGCTGGGAGCTCTCTCCCCGGTCCTCCACTCCCAACACGTCCAGGCTGTACAAACGCTCATAATCGCTCGCTTCTCTTGTGTACAGGCAGCCATCTATTGCACGATCACCGCCATGAATGACCCAACCAAAGGTCGTCCCCTCGACTATCGGCTCCCCAGGTTTCCCTTTGAACACATCTTCTGTCCTAATTCGGCAGTACGTACTGTCTCCCAGGATCAAATGGATTGTGTAGTCATCTCCCGTGTTCTTGTAAAATCGTTTGCCCTTTGTGTGCTCGTACTTCCATTTCAGGGTGCTAAGGTCTGGTCTCCGGATGGTCGTGAAGTCTGCCATCTTAGCTCCAGTGACTTCGATCCGCTCTCTCGCCTGTCCATCCACTGAATCTATTGTTATGTCGAAAATAGGCATGGACTGTTTCTGTGTTCCACTCAAGGTTACAATTTGTCGAGTTTCGTGACGTACTGGGTTTAGCTGAAGCCTTTTGATTGCCTCTTCTGAGATAAAGTTCCTGCCAGATCCTGTGTCAAGGTACGCCCATAGTGTGGTTCCATTGATCTTAACGGGGATGATAGCTGGGAGTGTCTCCTCGGCAGATGGCGCGTACACAGTGAGAACAGGATTCTCCTTTCTGTCGCAGATGCTTGTATGGTGTCTCCCTTTGCAATTAAAACAGCCACGGCTTCGGCAATGATGGCCAATGTGCCCCCCTCTTCCACAGTTGTAGCACAATCGGTTATCCGTGAGAAACTTCCTCCTGCTCTCCAGTGTCTTGTACGTCTCGCAGCGGTCTCCCCAGTGGCCCTTTCGGCAGTAGAGGCAGACGGGTGTGGATTTCGTTGTATCTGATGGCTGTTTCTCCTCTCCTTCTGCAGCATACCAGAGTCTCTCCCTCTTGTGGTTTTCTAATCAAGTGCTCCATTCTCCAACTCTCCCAATTATCGTCAGTCCGTACCAGGTCAGGCTTCACTTGCGGTAATTTGTTTAGTGTAGAGATTACGAATCCTTGTAACATATCTGCTTCACCCATAGTTACCAACGCGTCGTAGTTTTTGCTGAGATTTTCGTAAAATTCCTGAATTCTGATGAAGTGTGTTCCTCTAACGCTTGGAAGATTCATAATTTCTTGCACGTGCGCATTGACAACTAGCTTGTTTTGGCCATACTCTGTCTTTAATCGCTCCCACGCTATTTTGTAGCCGATCTCGCTGGGTTTTAGATTTCCAATTTTTCCACGCACTGTTGGGGTTGCCATCTCTAACAGATAGCTGAATTTTTCTTCTGGAGTGATTGGCTTGTCATGAACTTGCGTGACGAACATGTTTTCGAAACGCACCCAGTCGGTGGGCGTTCCTTTGAATGGCGTAATCTTCAACTTGGGAAGTTTTGCGTGGGTCGCCTTGGCCGCTGTTTCCATTTCCAACCTCTGTTCTGCTACGCGTAATTCGGCCCTGAATTTCTCCTCCCAGAATTGCCTTTCTTGCTCTTGTTTCTCTCTTGTCACGCGTTCCTCGCGCTCCCGTCGTGTCTCCCAATTCGCTCGCTCGATTTCGTCTTCCTCCTGTTTCTGTTTTGCTGAAAGTGTCTCGGAAAGCTTGATTTTCTCCTGGACGAGAGGAGAGAACTCGTTCTTCTTGTCCTTTTTCCACTGTCGGACATCTCGCGGTGAAACACCCGAGTCTAGCTTCATTCCTTCCAGTTGTGAAATAAGATCCGTGATCTTGTCGATAATTTGTGTTCCTTGTTTTACGGCAATTTCCATTTCTACGTAATCGTTTTGCTCTATAAGTTCGTCAGCCGGCTCTAGATAGTACTTTAATTTCGTTACCTCCCTCTCAATGTTTCTTTCGAAGCGTTCCATCGCCTCTGAAAGTCCCTCTCCTTCTGTCATGGCGCAATCGTTTCAATGTCCCAGCCACGCGGCAAATTCCTGTGTCGTTGTCGTCTCCGCTGTTTCCCTGATCCTGGTCCCGGCACCACAAATGTACCGAAACTGTACGCGGTACACTCTCACTCACGATTGATTCCACTGATTCCACACCACTTATATGTTCTTTTTAACACTCCTCGATCTTTTTATATCCGATTTTACATTGTGCAATGATCAAAAACAACTCTCTCCGATTACAACTGTCGATCAAAATAAATCACTAAATAACTAAATAACGCAATCGTCACGAAATGTCTCTTCCGGTCAATATTGTAACTCTAGTTTCCGGTCAGATAAACCAAATTTTCGTTTTTCACTCCCCCACCGACGCAGCACCACAGTTTCTTTAGAAACTAACCCCCTTTACTTACCAACATACTTGCAAACTATTAAAAATATATATATAACAGGCTGTTGAATCGGTGCCTGACATTTGTAGACTGCAGACGCAGACTGCAAACTATAGTTTTGTTTCCCAGTGACTTTTAATTAGAGCGGTTTCCTATCGCCTATTTTCCCGCGCTCAGCTGACATCGCCTTGAGCTTGAGATCGTGTTGAATAATGGCGACCGATTTTACTTTCTTGAAAGTTATTGTTGTAGAATTTTGACCAGTAAATGCCTAATCCACTCCAAATGTCTTCGGCTGAACATAAGTTACCGTAAACATTACACCAAAGACAGAGCCGAAAATCAGAAATCTTACTACCTGGGAAAAACTCACCTGGAATCGGTCGCCATGGTTGCCATAATTCAACACGATCTCAAGCTCAAGGCGATGTCAGCTGAGCGCGGGAAAATTGCCGAGGACGTCAGTGTCAGTGGCCTGCAATCGGTTAAAAGAGTTTCACAGCGGTCAAACGTAAAATTCACGCCACTTCCGGTTTTCTCCGCCTCGAACTTCCTGATTCTTTTTTTACACGAAAATGTACAAGACTTTGGTAGGAAACCGCTCTAATTAAAAATCACTGGGAAACAAAACTATAGTCTGCAGTCTGCAGTCTACAGTCTGCGGTCTGCAGTCTACAAATGTCAGACACCGGTGCCACCTCGGTGCCACCATTTATAGTTACAGTAAAAACCCGCATACAAGAACATGTGGATTAAGAACACCCAGGCTGAAATTTGGTAAAAAAGGAGCATATATATATATAAGAACACATTCAGCCTGAAAATTGAAAATTGTTCTTATATATAAAAACTCTTCCCTTTTCAGTTTAATAGAACAAACAGTGTCTGTAGCTTTACTGTGGTATTGCACTAATATCTCTGTATAAATGCTAGTAATTTCACTTGCTGTGTATAGCAAATGTACAACAACTGTATTTGGAATTAAAAGTCTTATAATTACATGAAAAATATGCAATAAAATGAATGTCACCATTTGTAAAAGTTTAATTTTCTTTCAAAGTTATGTATTTCATCATAGTTAGTAAACCCCTTACATTTTTTTAGAAGTAAAAAATTAAGAACACTTAAGAACACTTTCAGGCTGATTTCACCTAAAATACCCGATATATAAGAACCCAATCAGCCTGAACTCCGAAAATAGGTGTTCTTGTATGCGGGTTTTTTACTGTACTTCATTAATTGTACACTGCACAAGCAGTCTGGTAAAGTGTTGTCCCTGAAAAGCCCTGATGGGGAGAGATTCCGTATCTGTACATGCTCCGTATCTGTACATGCTCGTGACGGTTTCGGGGAATAAGAGTTTCTTTCTCTTTCGGTTATTGGTGTATGAACAAAGGGGTTATTTAGTCGAGCATTGACCTGACCCCAGGACCATTAATATTCCCAACTCACACTGAGTTATTATTGAAGCTTCTTGACGTTGTACGGCCTCAGCGAGTCTCAGATAATACCATACATTCTGTACAAGCCAAAGGCATTTCAATCATACGGTACTCGCTCAAGAACGTGTGATGCGACAATAACAGTTTGTCCCAACGAGATATAATCTGACGGCAACGACTTCTGTTGACGTATTCACGTATGAAAAGGTATGATATTCCTATGATGGTCGCCGTCGATCATTTTTATTGTTTTTCCAATTTGGTCTTATTATCAAGTCAGTTTAAGACATGTTAAACTTCATTGATCGCTTAAAGGCGCCATATCTGAACAAGAATTGATTTATTTCGACTGAAACGAACTGTTAATTAATTTTAAGTATAAAATTGCTCAATTTTCGGCGACGAAACGGAACAAGGATGTATTTTAAGTTATGGAACGACGCTTTAACTAAATACTAAATGAAAGCCTAACCGGGGCCCCTTTTATGCTAGACGTTCGACGATCGACGATCGATCACAAAGTCTTCACAACCGATCATCTTCAGGATAATTGGAATCTAACGCGAGAATACCACAAAAAGCAAGTGAAGTTAGATCTAAATTGGTCTCCATTATTCGGGTTCGTCTCGTCGTGTATTGAGTTCGTTTCGCTCTACTTCCGATCGTCGTGAGTTTCTTCTATTCGACTCGGCCCTCGGTGCCAGCAAATTTGTGTCGTCGACGTCCGAGAGGTCCGAGATTCCTCGTCGACTCCTGAGTTATGCGTAACACCCGGCCTTGATTTTAGGCCGTCAGAGCAAGTACATGGTGAGTTGGCTTGGCCGTTTGGCAGCAAAACAGCAAAAATTCTGCAAAACGCGATGATTAGTATAAAACAAGATCAAACGAGACTATATTTGTCATCTCCACCGAATGGAAGAGAAAATAATCATCCAAATTCTCCTGCCGTCAAGTCAAGCCTTGCGTGACTACGGCTCGACCAGCTGCAAAGCAATCTGGAGGTACAGGTGAGTCAAAGAATTGAACTTTTTTATTCTTAAAAGCATTTGAAACATTTAAGTTTGAAGTTACAGTTCATGCAGTTTTAAGTGTTAATATCCCGAGCAATCTACATTAAATAGGCCTTTTTGAGGCTAATAGAATGTATAGTTATGCGTAAACGAATATTTGGAGTCCAAGAAATGTAAAATAATGTATCAATCAATTCCAAAAGCGCCCATCCCGCCCCCAGGCATACCCCGGGTATTTGTGAGGGTTATTTACCTGGAACGAGGGGGTATGTGATATATTCACGTGGTACCACCCCGAGGGCGTAGCCTTTGGTGAGGTTTTCTAAAAGAAATAGAAGGCCATTAAATAACGTAAAACTAAGTTTCTACTTGGTCGTGTTTTATTTTAAAAATACTCTTAAAGGTGATTTCCAGTCCGCACTGCGCAGTCTCAAGAGTTTGTTTACGGTTTTTGTTTTGGGTGATGTAAGACGTCACAAAATGTAATGTTTCGCAATCACTTACATGAAATAAAATCAAAGTTTCATGTCAACCGCTATTGCTGATGCAAAGCTTTATGCTTCGGTCTTTCTGATATCACTTGACAAAACAACTTCGTAGCTGTAAAAATCAAAGAAACAGTTGGGAAAAGAATTTAAAATGCCTCAGCTTTTAGGTAAGTGGTTAGTAACGAATAACATCGATTCGAATTCCAACGAGTGAGACTGACAAACATTGGGATGCTGAGACTGCGCAGTACGGACTGGAAGTCACCTTAAATGGTAGATTGTAGGAGGTGAGGTTTTGACTGTAAAGATGTTTTTGTTGATTTTCGGTCTTGTTTTTACAACAATGCGTAGACAATGTGTTTTGTTAAACTGGTACACAGTGGAATTGAATTAAGTTCTGTATTATTTACACAACAATATGTATAGACGTTTTCTTTTGTCTGCTGGTATGGGTGTTAAACATGTTTGTTACTTTTGCATAAACAGTGCATTCAGTTTTGCACGTAGTTGAATGACTGCCGTTCAATTTTGAGAAAAGCCAGATCTTGCCCAGCACTGTTTGTAAACAACGATGAGCGATGGTGAAGATGGATTTGCTTTGTGAATGGGACAAGTCAGACTCACAGCCAGACTTAGACGTTGAAAATGCTGTTTCGGATTTTAACACTCCAGGAGAAAATGATTTATTGATTGAAGGTCCACCCGCTACCAATGTCATTGCAGTGAGTAAGCCCCACAAAGAAGTTATGGAGGAGACAAATGGGCAAAATGCGGTACACAAGTTCTGCCGATGAAGAGATTGCTAAACGAAGCAGTGACTAGATACCAGCTACACTGTAACACATGAAAGACCACCAGGTGGTCGGTAACTGTTTGAAATTTCCTCTGTATTTGTTTGTTTTTCTTTAGAGTTTACAAGTGATGGGAGACCAGTCCAGGGGAATATGAGCAGGACTAAGTCGGGGGGAATGTGAGCAGGGGAATATAAGCAGGGGCATATGAGCAGGGGAAATATATATTGCATTGTTTTGCTATTGTCATCAGCTATTGTTTCAGCCCCGCACTCCCCTGTTACAATCAAAGCTGCCACCAACTTTTTAGACAGTGAATAATAATGAGGGGCTATGTAATATATTCCCCTGAAAAGAACAAAGGAAACCGAGCCAACTGACAAATAAGATCTGAAATTTGTCCTGCACAGTGGGGGATTTGACTATTGACGAAACACTGGTTGGTGGTGGCTAGCTAAAGGGTTGCGCGCGCGCAAATATTCATTCATTCATCATGGGAGCCACTTCGCTCCCTTCACTTCAAGATTCCGTTTAGGTTTTCCGTTGTTTACTAACTATACAGTTGATATTTCTTTATTCAAAGTTTGGAGTCTCGACAAAAGAGATCGGATGTGGTTTGAAAAAGGTAAGCAATTTTAGAATAAAATATTCATTTTGAGCAGTTCAAGCGTACCAAAATGCTTCATGCAACGAGTGATTTGCTATAGATTTACACTTGATTTGCCCTTTTTGAGGCCCTGACGGTGGGGCATTTGACCGTCTTAACTGGAAGCACAGTGGGGCATTTGATCAAGAGTTTTCAAAAAAGTCAAATGCCTGGGGGTGTTTGCTCGGGGGGGGGGGGGGGGGGGGGGTTGGGGATGGGCGCTTTTGGAATTGACTGATACAAAAGCCAAAACTTATTGCAGTTTAGTTCAGTGAAGTGTGACCGGAAAGACTGTCGGTACTACAAGCACTCACCCAGAGCTAACATAAATAATTTTTGCTCTCCAACATAAACATAAATTTATTTGCGAGCATTGACCTTGAAGTCAAATGATGGTAAACAGGGAAAAAATTATGCTTTGTTCTTAAGCCTGGTTCACAGTTGTGAGATAAGAAAAAGCGTAAGCGCAAGCATAAGCACAATGACATTCACACTAGCGACTTACGCATGCGCAGTGCTAGTCACATGGTGGATAAACAAGATGGCGGAAAAAACAAGATGGCACTTATGCCTATACTTATTTCACACCAGTTCCCACTTGTGAAATAAGCATAGCATAAACACAAGAAAAAGGAAAATTTTTCTTTTTCTTGTGCTTATGCTTGTGCTTATTTCACCTCAATGTACACTAGCATTTTCTTGTGCTTATGCTTGTGCTTATGCTTATCTCACAAGTGTGAACCAGGCTTTAATACTCACTGCTTGGGTTTACTGATTTGTGACACAAGTACATGTATATAAACACAACCAGTGGAGTGCCTCTCAACTGAGAGGCCCTGCTAGGATGATGGATTATTAGGGGTTTTTAGAGAAAGGAGAAAGAGTATTGGCCACTAAATTTAAGGATTACGGATTATTTTCGTCCTCGTTTGAAATTATGGATTATTATTGGTCAATATCACATAGATTGCTTTTTAGGTAAAAGTCATAAAGAGAACGACAATATTTATCTTCAGTGGCCCCTCTGTTGCTCCTAGTCAAAATTCCGTGCCTGTGATGCAGCACGGTTGTAGTTCCCAGTCACTAAGTCTTCTGGGTGATATATTCAAGAGGGCAGGTACTTGAGAACTCACTTTAGGTGATCCAAGGTCAATGAAAGGCTTAAACTGTGAATGGCATCTCTCACATTGCTGTTGCACCCGCTAAATGATCCACTCCTTTTTGAAGTTACTGGGGCAAATTATAAGCTAGAACAAGTTGGACCAGTTGCTAGATGGTCCTTTAAGGCACATTTATACAGTGACATAAGCATAAGCATAAGCATAAGCATAACGATGTTTACACTTGTTACATAAGCATAAGAAAAGTGACATACACAAGCGCAGTGAGCTCCAGAATCATGTCACGGTGGTATGGTACGAGCCACATTTCCAACATCTTCTCCTGTTGCTGCTACGACGATGAAAATGACGGCGATGAGAACGAGAGCGTGAAGAGAGACACAGGTCCTGTTGGGTGAGATATATTTTCCGAGGGAGAAAAGAACAAGGAGACTTTCAGAATCTGCTTCGAGAATTGCAACTTGCGGACTGAGAATTTTATTTCTTCTCACTAATCATGATTGCTAGTTCCTTTTCTATCTAAAGTGAAAGAAAAAATTTTAAATTGGACGCTATTCACTTGAATGTCCGTGTATAATATAATAATAATGCATATATGCATAAGCATAAGCAAATGGAAAAGATTCCTTTTACTTGTGCTTATGTCACTCCCGGTTTACATTGCTTATGCTTATGCTTATGCTTATGTCTATGCATATGCTTATGCTTATGCTTATGCTTATGTCACTGTGTAAACCAGCCTTTATTGAGGCCCTGCCAGAGTAAGATTCCTTTTACTTGTGCTTATGTCACTCCCGGTTTACATTGCTTATGCTTATGCTTATGCTTATGTCTATGCATATGCTTATGCTTATGCTTATGCTTATGTCACTGTGTAAACCAGCCTTTATTGAGGCCCTGCCAGAGTAAATTCTGACAAGCAAAATGACCCAAAAAGTAGCGACAGCACAGAAAATGAAATCCTGACAGGCGACATCATTCCCGGCAAAATTCCGACAGTGGCATCAGGGCTGAGAATTAGCGATTTAAACACCAACACGGGAGATTTTAAAATTCAAACAAGTGACAACGGACCCTCCCCTGGCAGAGCCTCTTTATTATTTCTGCTCAATCAATCACTCGAAACTGAACCACTGTCAAGTGTTCTTCAGAATATATGAAAGAACTCAAGAAATGTCAGATAGAGTAAAGGAACTTGGAATGCAAAAAAATTAATACTGTGTAGAATGATAGTTGTCAGCTTAGGCATGTAGGGCCAGCTGGGGTACCATGGTTTGAAAAGTGTGGTTAGAGAGTTTTCACCCTTACTGCGCTTAAAATCAATCCTAGCTTTGCGTTATTTCATTTACAACAGTTTTTTCTCCGTGTGCTGAACTTTTTTCTTTCACTCACCATTTTGTTTTATAAACTCTCTACTGGGTCTGTTCACTGTGCCCCTGACAAGAATGACAGACCTTCTGAAATGACAAATGGTTCAATTTTATGCTATCAGTCTTTGCCGTTTTAACATCTACAGTACTTCCAGTGTGAGCACTAAATTATATTTATCTGTTAGTACATTTAGTGCTGAAATTTATACACCGGCCCCTTTTTTGTAACATCCATAACTCTTACTAATTTTTCAAGACTGACTTATGTTTCTCCAATATTTACATCATTTCAATTTTCATGGAGTCGGTTCATTTGGTTACTTGTAATTTAACTGTTATCAGAAATTTCTAACCAATCTCATGAATTTAAATCAACTATCATGAGAAATTTGAGCTGACCCTTTCCCTGTTCCCTATTTGTCTGTTTGTCAGGTCCGCTTTTCTTGTTAGGGCGGTTGTTTGACTGTCTGTTCATTGTGCCTGTCGATCATTTCATTTGTTCTGCTGTCTAGTGGCTCTGTCATTCGGTCTTTCATTGTTTTGTCCATCTGGTTCCTAAAATTATATTTAGTCTCAGGTTTAACTATGAAGTCTCTCAGAGGATCAATGGTGGTTCCATTGTAAATATTGAAACTAATAACTAATAGTCTCGTTATGTCGCACCATAATAATATTGTTTCGAATTCATTATCGATCAAGTTAAACATGGCATCGACAGTGAAGTGATCTTGAAGGGAAAATAGTGATTCAGAACCGCTTCTGGCATGTGTTGTGACCAAAGAAAGGTCCTTAGAAAGACAGGAAAGTGTATGCAGTGGAGAAGATAGCAATTTAAATTGCGAGTTCACAATGGGGAGTGAAGAACTGAGGTAAGAAATCAGTAAACTATGGCATGCAACCAATCACTTGCTCTTGAATTGCAATGAAACAGGACTTGTGTAACCTGTGAGCTTGAAACGTAGTGTATTTCATGAAAAAGTCTTCAAATTCACAATTGGGGGAATGGAGCTTGTTAATTTTGGTTAGAAATAAGTTTTTTTTTTTGGCTTCAGAGTAGAGGGACGTGATGCATCTGCCTGGGAGGGGGGGGGGGGGGTGCTTCCACATAATTATGGGCTAAATAGGTATGTTCCGCAGGATAGGGTATGGTTTTTGAGGTTCTCTATCCTTAAGTAGGGTATCATTTTTACCCACATTGGCATAGTGTTCCTGGTGTGATCCTTACATAGGGTGCCTAAATTGTATCAGCTAAAATAGTAGTGCGAAATACCCAGCTAAACGAAATTTTATGTTTTCCCATGGTGGTAAGTCATTGTTTGCATCATCCCCCATTAGCCTGTGAACACTGACAGTTTTCCGGCTTTTGTTTCACACTCACTGGTTCTTTCCGTTTGTTGTTTTTTTCGGGTTGGGGCCTTAAATAGGGTATCAGTTTTCCTTTGCTTCATCTTAAATAGGGTACCCCCCCCCCCCCCCCCCGGTTGTTCGAAAGCCGATTACCTTAATCCAGGATTAGCGTTAACTTTGGTTGCAGTTTTTAACTTTTGGATGAAATTTTCTTTAGCTGCTTTTTGCTTTTCAGGATTAATGTCCTCTAATCTAAAATTCTGCAGAATACCAGCTTTGAACAACGTTTGTGGATAAAGAAATTAACTCCTTGGTTAATTTTTAATCTTAGATTAGGTTAATCGGCTTTCGAACAACCGGGCCCAGATGTACATCTTCTTAAATCTGTCCTTATTTTTTTATTTTTATTTTTCAGTTCCAACTTTGCTCTATCTTCGTATTTGATATCTAGAAAGACCACACATTTATCAATTTGTGAAATAAAACTTTTTTTGTTCTTTTTTTTAGTGATGAAGAATGGACATTGCAGCTGGATGAAGATTCGGGAGATGGTGGGTCAGCTGATGATGAAGGGCTAGCTGTTCTTCCAGGTGAGAATACTCATGTTATACTATTATGTGAATGTAAGAATTCACTATGTTTCATGTCGATCCTGCGCCTGGCCCTAGTCATGTTGATATAGAGCTCTGCTGCTCCACATGAGTATAATTTTACTGTCTACTTTTGTATGAGTATAATTTTCTTTGGTAGTTGAATATCTGAATTCCACAATATGATGAGTTATTCAAACCTAAGATTATAAGAATAAGATTATTACATATTATATTATGCAGAGTACCTGTATGTTGTTATAACTTTAGTTTTTGTATTACCTGTATGTAGGTCCTATAGCTGCTGCCGCATTCTATGGTGCTGCTGCAGCCAGACCAATTCCTCGTCCTCGTGTCCAATCATGTTAGTATCATGTTATTGTACTCCAATGGTTAGTTTTGCTTTGGAGGTTCTAACAGTTTGATTTTGGGGTAGCAGGAGGACTTGTATCCATCACCTAGGCAAAAAAAATTATGTAAATGTATGATAGCACTAAACTATTTGCATTGTAATTGAGGTGCAACAAGGACTGTCAGAGTGCAGGCAGGGCTTAATTTGCTTTTCTTTTATTCTGGGCTTCTAAATTTATCCCCTTCATTTACCCCCACCCACTATCCCCCAAAACATTTCCACAAAAAATTCCAAACATTTGCATATGGGTTATTGGCCAAGCATGAGGTCAGCTTTGTCTCAGTCCATAAATACGCAAAAGAAGAATGAGGTCAATATCCCACCATCTAGACTGAACAAGCTTGGTCAATAAAGGATTTATTATATGACTCAAAGCCTGACTATTAAAAGACAGTAAAACGCGGGATGAATGGGATATCCCGAGCGGTCAAGATGGCTCCAACTTGACCTCCCGGGTAGCCAATCACAGCAGGAGAATTGATTAATCTTGACCACTAAAAGAGCCAGTCATATAATAAAGATTTTTATTCACTTGCATAGAAATATTTCTGTCAAAAAAGGCACTTTGCTGGTGCAGGGGGGCCTATTTCACCCTTTATAAACACTCTTTTACCCACCTCCTTGTAGAGACTTCCACCCAAACATGTTTTTTTTTCCCTTTTTTTTCCTGATTTTTTATGGATTTACATGGTATGTAATAGAAATTTCTAATTTTTTTGTATTTGCTCTTTTTCCAAGAGATCTGGGGTATTTGAAGCCAATACATGAAGGAATACTATCCACTATCACACTTCTTTGTAATCTCTCAAGTATTTGCATATGATACATTTTATGTACATTTTGAGCATAAATTATGTAAATTTATGTAAACTGGAATTTTTTCCTGAAGTATTATGGGCTTCTCAGAACCCAAACCTGTTTTCGCAGTAAACCTTATTCACTGCTGATTAAACTGATGTGTGGTTTACCATTGTAGTGTGAATACATTCTAAATTATTAGATGAAAAAGGAATGTTGTTCAAATAAACATATTTTTGTCCAGTAGAAAATGAGTGAAGGCTGCGCTGTAGTAGTATAGAGAGAGAGAGAGACTAATCTTTCTCCTAAGTTCTATCACATATCAGTTAAGCCTCATTTTCTGTGTATTATTGGTCATAAAACGTTCATAAATGGTCATAAGTATACCTGTTCAAAGGTCCCAGCTTACATGTTAGTTTCATTAGGGTTTCGGAAATGCAACCCTTAAGAGGCAGTCCCGCTAAAAGCGGTCCTCTGGACTTGGCGACCAAAAAAGTTTTCTTTTTATTTATGTTTTTTTTTGCGGTTGGAAAAGCGTTATGTTGTATGGAGAAATGATAACAAGTGAAGAAGGTGCTGAAATTAGCCGGCTCTCACGACTGCGTGGGAAGCTAACAGAAAATTGGAGCACGAACTACTTACATTTTAAGCCGAAATTGGAAACGAGTTCCTATTAAGGAAACGAAAATAATGGAGGAATGGGTTAGGGGGTTTCCTGAAGTTTCCTGGCACTAATTGCGGAGACTGCGATGTTAATTAGAATGGAGCGTTCAATTCTCAACTGGAAATTTTCAAAGTGATAATCAAGGACGTAGCCTGGGTGGCGGGCGTAGAAGCTCGTAGAAAGGGGTTAGGGAGGGAGGGACAGGGAGAGGGCTACTCCCCTCTCCCTTTTCCCTTCCTACGCCTGTCACGCAGGCTATGAAGGACGGAGAATTTACCTGTTTTGATGACATTTTGTTTAAGACCAAGAAGTTGTCTGAACCCGAGAGGAGCATAACAAGTGCATCTGGCAGATCCTTTTGTTTGTTCGCTGAAGAGTGAAAACGCAGATTCGCTCGAGAATGACAGAAATAAGGTTTAGCAATCTGACATTATACCCTAGCTGCAAACCTGGCGAGGAAAAGCGAGAGGAAAGAGCACGGAGTGCGGACGGGAGGGAGCAGAGCGACTGGACGGGATGGAGCTAGCGCGCCCGCCCGCTTCCTTAGTTCCATTTTCATTTCTAGCGCCTTCCATGCAGGCTTTGCGCGGCCTGCCGAAGAAAGGTTCAGTTGCTCCATCCAGACTATTCCTGCGACGAGCTGTATACAGATCACTTTCATCTTTAATCCACCTATTCTATGACAGAGTAGGAGTAAGGAAAAGAAATAAGCTCGTGTCCACAAATTACTGTATAATCAATACAGTATCTAAGAAAGCGAAAAAAGCTAATTATGCCGATAAAATGAAAGCCCATACATCTGTTTTCGCGGGTCACTCCAGGCCACTCCTACCTCACAACTGTATAGTCGCGTCATGTTAGTGTTCACTATAACAATTGGAGGCAGTGTGATGGACTAAAATAATATTGAAGGAATTGCTTTTTTTTTTTTTGCTATTCACGGATTAGATACTTATGTATTTACATGTATTGAAAAACCAGAAATTTTTCTTATTAATTTGTTCCGTCCCTCCCACATTTTGTTCCCTCCCCTCCCATCCCATAACTCAACAAACAAACAATTAGCATAGTCACGTTCAATGGAACGCAAGACAACAGGCGAAGTTATTCTTGTTGGTTATAACGGTCCGCGATGTTGAGTTTGTAGCTTGGAAACGTTGCAGACAGTAGCCGCATCAATGATGGAAAGAAATTTGCAGAAAGTAGTGCCATTGAATCGGGTCGCTTGTGTTTGCTGGAAGCATTCAGAGATTTTCTCAGTGGACAGGCCGTGAGTGTGTAATTATGTTTGCATGTGGTTGTTTCAAAATTATTAGCATAATGTATTTTATGTTTGTGTGTCCCCTCAAGATGCATATAATATCTACAATTGCCAAATCGAAAATTTTAACTTTAGAATTTGATATTTTCCATCTCGTGGTTTACAACGTGAATTAACGAAATTTATTCAATAGACTACTTACAACCGCCAATGTTTACTTTGTGGGTCTTGCAAGCCATAAAGACTGATCACGTTTCTCTATTGCATACAATCATTAAAGGAAGTTGAGATCCATTGTTTAGAAGGCCAGTAAAAGAATCTGAACGGTAAAAAAAAAAACATCTTTTGCCAGTTTTTAGAATTATGCAAATGAGCTTTGATACCAACGATTTTCATGGATTTTCATCAGGTTTGAGCTCGTGGTGTGTGGAAGCTAGGGTGATACCCGCCGGTTTGAAGCAATATACCAGTTCATTGGAGTATAGACTTTGCTCTGATGTGGTTTTTTTTATCACGATTTAGACCAAACTTTTGAGATTTCTTTCCTTTCATTTGGTTAGTTTTCGATATGCAAATTAAGGCTCAAGAGAAGGGTGTCTTCTAATCACGCTGGAATGCGTAAGATTTTTTTGTAAGTTTCTATATTTTGTCTGTGAACTAACTGAATATACCTTGTAACTTGTAGGGAAATAGAATTCAGGGAGCTAGATTTTTGCAGTCAGAGCGCGCTTGACAAAATCTGGGAAATTTACACTTTCGATCGCTGTCGGCTCGGGCAGGTGAGCCAAAATTCAATTTGGGCCTGTGGCGACGCAAAAATAAAGAATTGGAAAATAATTATAACATTTTTTAAACATGTGAACCAAACCCTTTTCATGGTCAAAAAAATAAAGGGAAACGTTTTTTGGTCGCCAAGTCGAGAGGACCGCTTTTAGCGGGACTGCCTCTTAACATGCCTGATATACAGTACATAAGTCAATTCATGTGACACAAAACGATAATTAGGGGTTACTATAAATAGATTGTTTAGAATTTTAAGGGATGATTATTTTCTTTTACAAACTTGGGATACAGATTATTTCCATAATTTATCCAGGATTATGGATTATTCAGACTCCCCTAACAGGGCCTCAACTATAAATACAGGTTTTTTGGCCAAAACACCGAGCTAACTACAAATTTTAAAGTGAAGATAGTAAACATGTATCAGCAAATGATGATGATGTGATGGTCTCTGACATTCTAAGAACTACAAATGATGGACTTGCTGCATTACCCTCACCACCTATTGATTACAATACCGTGTTTGTGGAATTTTTCATAAATTCAAACCTTGAAAACATTTTTCCTCGCAGTAGATGCGTTGATGCATTTTGATCCTCTTTACTTTGCTCTCTTGAGGAACTACAATAGCAGGCAAAGATTGAAACAATGTTAACTGTATTGATAGCCATAATTAATTGGGAGAGCTGTCTTAGGTGAGAGTATCTCAGAACTTAAAATATTTGACTATACTAAACAATAGAGTACATCTAGGTGTCCAGGATCAAAACTTTTGTATTTATTCTTTTTCTTTTTCCCTTGAGCCAGCCTCAAATAGTTACTAAACTACCTGCAGGTTCAAGCATTATGTAACACCACATCATTAAAGTTGTTGTTGTTGTCAATGACTTAAAAAATCATTAACAATTCACAAAGGAAATACAAAAGAAATTAATTTTTAACGAGTGTCTTAATATCTGATAAAGACACGGCTAAATTTTACATCCGATTTTCTAAGCACAAGTAACCCAAAATCTAAATTTTAGGGTAAGAATGGATAGATGTACAGGAAAGTTTTTTAAGCCGTTCATTAAATTCACAATTTGTGTTTTATCTAGCCTCCTTCGCAGACGTCTTTGGGTTTCGTCACGCGTTCCTTGCCACGAACGTCTGCTGAACTGAACTACCACTTCCGTTCGCGGCGGTTAGCCAATCATAGTTCGTTTTCCAATTTATGGAAAGTAGGACTTCGACCCCAGGATTATTTTCACAGACGATGCACGTGAATCGGGTGTCGATTTCCATTCTTATGCAGCTCGTTATTGGTTTCTTCAAAACAAAGGTTAACCGCCGGCGAACGGAAGTGGCAGTTCAGTTCAGCAGACGTTCGTGGGCAAGGAACGCATGACGAGCGCAAAGACGTCTGCGAAGGAGGCTATGTTTTATCAAGTCTTAAAACGCTCGACTGCACCTTGTTTTAAACTTGATAAAACACTCCTGCTCATTTATGAAACATTACATCAATGCCGGAGTAATCTATGGGTAATCATTGAGTAATCAATGGATTAGTCATGTATTATTGGTGATAATCTATGGGTAATAATTAACGCGTCTGTTCAGTAATAGATTACAGACGATGTCAAAATATGGTAAAAACAAAGAAGTGGCACACGAGCTGCAGGCGAGTGTGTCACTGATGTTTTTACCACATGGACAACCAACCATGGAATCTATTTATTTTAAATAATAAAGAAACAAAATGCAAGCGAAAAACTTGTTTATTTTCACATTTCTGGAAAAAAGTGGATCGTAATGATGTAATCTGTGCATCTGTCCTCTAACAGATCATAGCTAAGAACCAATCACAACACGTGAACTATTCACCCTATTATATAATTACCCATAGATCATTGCAATAATCAAGACTAATCCGTTAATTACTCAATGATTACCCATAGATTAATTATTAATGACTAATCGATGATTTAAAATTTTGTGGCTTATTGATTATTCATTCATGACATCAATTAGTCATCGATGTCATTGAGTATGCGTTGATGCTATTGATTACTCATCAATTATCTGTTGATTATCCATCAATTTTTCATTGATAACACATATTATTATGCTGCAAATCTACATGTATTATGCAAGGGGTACTTGAACAATTTTCAAGATGAAATAGCCTTGACGGGAGAGCTGTCAAGGTCTGTCTCAACAACAAGCACCAGTGCAGGCGCTGATCCAGGGGAGGTGAAATGGGTGAATTTTCACCCCCTTTTTCTGAGACCCCCTTCTTTCTTTTTTTTTTCTTGTCCCTCAAATATTGAAATAATATTTCATTTCTCTGGTTTCTCTGATTGAGGTGGAGAAAATTCACCCCCCATTTCAAAATCCTGGATCCGCGCCTGCAGTGCTCTACTGAAGTAAATGAGTCTGATGCTTCAGATGTTGTTATTGGTTAAATATAAGGCAGATTTAGCAAAGACAATGCAACGTGAAGTGAGAACGCGAAAGTGAGCAGAAAGGACTGAACATGACTTCTGGTGCTCAATTTGTCATTCATATACCTTGAAGAAATTGCCTTTTCTTTTTTCTTTTCGATTTGGTATGGTTTATTTAGCCATAAGATTATATTGATGACTAAACAGTGTCATCAAATGACTGAAAATTTTGTGGCCTATCGATTATTCATCGCTTACTCATTGATTCTCGGCAATAATCAATGACTAATCAATTGTTTAATACCTATGGATTACTCATTGATATCACTGATGTCATTGATTAGTTATGTCTGGTGTATAAGCAAATGTCAGAGTTTGAGTTCTGAATTTTTTTTTTGTCATTTTTGCTACATTACATTACCTTACAATATGCATACATACCTAATTGAAGAAACGTTGTCGGGAGAAGGTATAAAGCATAAACGATACGATACTATCCACGCTTTTTTGAGTAATGGTAACGAATCCGTTCCAACCAACTGTCGCGACAGTCATTCAAAATAAGCGGGGGAAACATATGCTAATCGCTTATAAATAAATTTAATAACTTTTGTTTAACTTAAATCTTTGAAACGTAATAATTCGGTATGAACTCTTTATTGGTTATTGACGTTTATGTATGTGGTGGCTCCTAAAGGAGCCGTTTTGTTCAGTTGTTCCTTTCACTGCACTGGAAACTGCTCGGCCATGTCGTCTACCAGCTGTTCGAACGCTCTGTCCCCACCAAAGTTTCTGAACCAGGTGAACTCGTCCAGGTAGCTTGGTACATGTTGGTATAGGGTACCACACATCGACTTCAGTTTTCTCTTAACAAGTGCCCACAAGCCTTCTATGGTATTTGTGTGTGCTCCACTATCCGGATCCACAAAGTTCTCAGAGTGATTTACTGACAGATGGATATATCCAAGCTGGCTGAGTGGTATGTAAGGGGTGAATTGGTGTGAATAGATAACTGTTCCTGGACGGATGAAGCTTGTAATTAAACGGTGCACAAGTGTCTCTCTTGTACGGTCAGGAACGCGGAAGAGAAGCACTTTCTGAGTTCCTCGTTCGATCGCTCCAAACACCCACGGACCCTCTGATACTCGTTCCCGCCGATACTTCCTCTTAGCGCCGAACTTGGACTCATCTATCTCCACAGTCTTCCCTACTCCTCCTATCTTTATTCCGGAATTCATAATCTTGTTTGAACAGATTGTTCTCAGTTCACTCAGTGCCCGAAGTATACTTGGCTTGGAAAGCCCAGTGAGTCTCGAGATTTTGGTGGCAGTAAGCTTCGTAGCCCATAAGAACATCAAATGTAGCCAGGTGCTCAACGGGATATTGGATCCCTCGAAGAATGATCCTGATCTGATGGAATGCCATGTGCGACATCACGTGTTCGTGCAGCGCCACATATAGCCGTCGTGTACCCGTGTTGTCTCAGTTAGTCCCATATCAGAGCTACATCGAGAACACTGACGAGAACTTGCTAAAAGCTTGTGAGCAACAAGGAAATTGAAAACGTTCTGGAAACTTCCCAGAATAACTAGTAGATCACGAAACTCCATTTTTCACTATACTTCAGCCGAGTGTCCTTTAACTTGACTTTGGTAAGTAAGTGTTACACCTTTTGCGTTTCATTATCAGGGAATAAATTTTCATTAGCGCCAAAATACTGGTCAATAAAATTAAAATATAATCAGTTTAGCCAAGAAACCAAACATTTCAATTTGCGCAATAGTCATTAAGGCTTTTTGCATAGAGAATAAGATTCATTAAGGCCAATTTAAATAGCGTTTTAACGAAAACAACGTTTTTTAATGCGAATGAAAATTCATTTCCATAGGGTTAATGTTTGATGGCGCGAATAAAATCACAATAACAAAAGAGTTTTTGTTGAGCATTTTTTCTCACCGATTTGTGAAATTAACCACGAGCTTCGAAGGAGACTACCAGCGAAGCCGTTCGTACACGACAGGACAGTTGGGAAAGCTCTTGACGGTGTGCTGATACGTATCATACTTACAAGACCACTACTAGCTGACTGCATCAGGCCGGATGTCATCCGAAGGCGCGTTGAATATGCTAACTCGGTTCATGACGAACGGAATTACGGAATTCTCCATCATTACGAATTTATCGATGAATACGGATACAATATTTGGACCGCAAGAAGCCATGGAACAGGGGCACACAACGAGCCAAATCATCCAAAAGCTGTAGAAAGGCATTTTTAAGTCCCTTATGGTGTTTGAAGTCTGTTTTAAGTGATGTTTTCATTAGCTAGAAGAAGTTCATCTGTTCGGATTCCCTAGCTGAAATTTTAATTGCCCGAAAATATTAGGGAACAAAATCTTCCTTTGAGAAAAAGCAAGCTAAAATGAACTTTCCACGAACTTTCTAGGGAACTATTTTCTTTCCGAAAATGCTAGCTGACGTTTTAGACTGCCAAAAACAGCAATTACGACCTTTCCGAAAACCTTAGGGGCAATGATTTCCCAATTTCGAATCTTTTAGGCCACGTTTTAGTTACGAAAATCCGAGTGCACTCTTTAATCGACGCCGAAAACCCAAGGCGAATTACCCTCCACCGAACAGATATGTACCAAAACTTGTCGTTGCGTGCCCCTGCTGGAAGGGCCTACAGACAAGTCCTCGGTCAGCGCGGGAGAAATGTAGCAATAACATTGGCCGTGTCTCCTACCGTTGGCTTAGTCCATTACACTGTGCAAATTGGTGGAATGAATGCACGGCTCTTCAATGAGTTCCTGGTTCAAGCACGACGGTAACTTAACCCGGAGGAGCTGGTATATATGATTTACGATGGAGCTCCGGCCCATCGTAATGCTGTTAACCCAGGAGCCAATACAGAGCTGAAGATGCTGCCAGCCTATAGCCCTTTCCTTAACATAGTGGAACAAGCAGTCAGTGCGCTCAAAGCGGCAATAAAGGCAGACATTTGAAGACCCGCAGTACAGCAACAGCTGAATGATCGGGAAGAGGCAAGACGGCAGGGGATTCCTCTGGGAGAGTACCGTCAACAAATTCTTTTGAGAATAGGGAGATAAAAAATACGAACACAATAACAGTTACAAAATGTGCTCAGTGGTTTAGGTTTATGCAAACCTATATACCACGATCTCTAAACGGGGAGCATACTGAAGGATGAAACACAAATTTGTTTCATTATCATTATACTGTACCTTTGCTGTTAATGAATTGTTTTTATCGTTGACGAACGTTAAGATGATGCAAATGTTTGTTTATTCTCTTAAAGGTTTGTTATTTCCATTAAATTGAACCTTTATGGGCCTTAATGACTGTTCTTCTCTATGGAAAACGCCTTATTGATCCCGCAAAAAATTAAAACGTTTGTTTATTTTTCTGCAATGATTACACATTCATTGTAATGACTGAGTTTTTGACACTAATTAATATTTATTTTCTGGTAATGAAGGGCAAAAAGTGTAATTGAGTGGTTAAGCTAATCACAATAACAGAAAAGCAACGAATCACGAAGCTTCTTATTTGACCCATCGGTGAAAAGAATATTTAATTTCTACGACATTTGTTAGTGTGTCGGTCAACGTGTTGGTTGTGTGTCGGTCGACGAGTTGGTCGTGTGTCGGCCGACACGTCGTAATACGTTGGTGACATGTCGACTAACGTGTCGGCCCACACGTTCACCAACGCGTTGGTTGGATCGGATTTGTTACCATTACTCTTTTTTGAAAGTAGCCAAGTTGGCAAACAAAAGGCAGTAGCAGATGTAGTTTACAACTTCTTCATAAGCTACATGCATAAAGAAATGTAGCGATTGGCTCTATAGTACCCAAGGTTTTTGTCTTGGACAGTCAGTGGAAATTGGTTTGTGGTCAGTGAAAAGTCAGAGAAATGTCAAGAAGTTTTATCTATCCCAGTGAGTGGCAACCCTCTTTAAGATGTTTTGGTTGCTATTTGAAGCAACACAGCAGCAAGTGTGAAATACCAGCTGGTCTTCATCAAGAAACTGTTTCTGTTTAACCTTTGTTCAAGTTGTTTTTTTAATTTTTTGCTTATTTCAGCAAGTGTCACAGGCTTAGGTGCAAACCAAAATGGATGCTTTGACTTGTTCCGGAGATATTTAAGTTTGAAAAAAGGGTAAAATATACAAATGAGAAAGCTTGAGGAACTTTTAACAAGGCCACAAACTCGACCTAACATACCCTGGCTCCAGAGGCCCGTTGAAAATTATCAAAATAGAGGTTAGGCTTAGAGATTTTGAGGGTTCTGGGGATGAGACTGATCCTCAGCGATCGACGAGACGAACTCGGTCCTTGTCGAGTCGAGGAAGACAAAAGAGGATTGATTTGTAACGGGTCAATCTCAGGAGTCGACGAGACGAACCAGGCACTTGACTAGTCGAAGAGAATTGTTCGTAACGAGTCGAACTCAAGAGTCGACGAGACGAACCAAGCACTTGACGCCGGAGCCGACGAGACGAAATCGGTGGCGACGAGACGAATAGGAGCAATTGACGACGATTCGATCTCGGGAGTCGACTGGGAACTCTATACACAAGGAGACGAACCCGAATAACGGAGACCAATTTCGTCTCGGATCTAACCATCCCCACAGACACAGCACTCAGTTGACATGAAGTAGCTACGAACGTTTCCTCTTAACGATCTACTTTATCTGTAATTGGTGGAAGCTACTCATTTAAAAGGCACGTGCTACGGCAAAGGGACTTGAATTACAGATTTCTTCTTTTGATTTGCAATTAGATGTGCCTCTGGTTGAAACACTGTCGAAAATGGTTGGTCCAGACGTGTTATAGCCTGTTTTTCACTAGCGACGCAAACACAAGAGCGCTTGTTTCACTGTGAAAACGGGCTTAACGCAAGTATAAGCACAAGCGCAAGGATCAAAATTTTTCCTTTTCCTCGTGTTTGCGCTTATGCTTGCGTTCGCTTGCGTAGTGTTCGTTTTCTGGTTTATCAACGGAGTTGATAATGTAAATTGACCACCATACGGGGATTCAAAAAGCTGACGTTTCGAGCGTTAGCCCTTCGTCAGAACGAATCGAGGAATTGTGTGCTGTGTATGGTTTATATACAGAAGGAGCTACACTATTGGTGGTAACATGGGTTGTTTACCATTTACCACAAAGTCCCGGAAATTCCGGTTGGAATGTAAATTGTAAAGGTTTTTTGGTTCGTCCCACTGGAAAATTCCCGGGACAAATGGGAGTTCTGAAAATGTAGTCCTGTGTTCCCGGTTGGGACGTTCCCGATGGAAATTCGTTTACCATTTAAAAGTTTCTATGTTTCGTGCTAGTTTCAGTCCTCTTGGCTTTTGGACGAAAAAAGCCCTTGTGTCCTTTAAGTATTATGTAACCTTTTCACTGATTTGTAACTATTACAGTAAACACCCGCATATAAGAACACACGATTTCGGAGGTCAGGCTGATTGAGTTCTTCTTTATCGGGTGCTTAGTGACAAATCAGCCTCAGAATGTTCTTAAAATGTTCTTAAATTTTTATTTAGTAATACTATCCAAAACATGTTGCTAGAAGTATAATTAGCATATTTTAAGAAAATAAACTAGATAATTTTTGTAGAAAAAAAGTACTTAATACCAAAACAAGACAGCTTGACAGCTGATAGAGTTATGTAGTTATCTGACAGCAAACATAAACTTACATGTTTTGTAATTATGACACTTTTTCCATTTTATAAGAACATGTTGCAATTTTCAGGCTGATCTTGTTCTTATAAAAATGGGGCTTTATTGGCGAAATTTCAGCCTGGTGTTCTTAATCCATTTGTTCTTATATGCGGGTGTTTACTGTATTCTACAATTTGCCGTAATCAACACCTACTTGTTATTTACTTTATATAAGTCACTCACTTGTAAACATCCTTCAACTGAAGATGGATACTGAGTATCCGAAACATGTCTTCTTGTAGAGTCAAACGTTGTGTCATCTGTTTTAAATGTTTCATATAAATTTAAGAGGTATGCTATGTAACAAATCGAATGTGGTTTTACGTTGTCTGTACTCTTACCGACAACGATATTCGTCATAACTGGTCAAAATGTTGTGGACTCACGAGGCGCAGCCGAGTGAGTGCACAGCAAATTTTGACCTAAGTGATGACGAATATCGTTGTCGATCAGAGTACAGACAACGCAAAACCACATTCGATTTGTTTTTGTTTTTGTTTTTTACCACAATATCAACATCAAAGAAAATGTTAATTTCAGAGCGCGAGCTGAAAAAAGGCGTTGCGCGACATGTTGACGCGAGCAGCGTTTCTAGACTCTTATCGACAACGGCAAATTAGCCAATCAGATTGCGAAATTACTAGCAATTGTGGTAAAATTGTTGTTCGTGCAGTACAAAGCACGGACTTAATGACGTCAAGATCATCATCCAACAGACACTTATTCACCAGTCTGTTTCTATTGTAGTCTGTGTTTCAGGGCCTGCGCAGCAAGTTTGCAACTGGGGGGGGGGGGGGGATTACTTCGAACGCTTTAGCGTGAGTCAACTGGGGCAGTCCAGGGACATGCTCCCCCGGAAAATGGTTAAATTAAAGTACTCTGAAATAGCGGGAAATGCATTTAATACTAACAATCATGATGTGGTGAAACTTATATATTTTCAGCAACAAAAAAGCGGTGTTTTAAAACAAGAATTTAATTAGAATCAAAAATATTGTTTTCCTGCTCTGGAATCATGATTTTAAAACATAAAAAAATAAAAAAATTTTCCTGTACTCAGAGCACAATTAAAAGACTTAAAAAAGTGGAATATTTCATTCGGATCAACCGAACTTCGTCAGCCACAATGTGGAAGTTCGGTTGATCCGAACGAAATATTCCACTTTTTTAAGTCTTTAAATTGTGCTCTGAGTACAGGAAATTTTTTTATATTTTTTTATGTTTTAAGAATTTAATTATCTTTTCGCTTAACTAATCAGGTTTCGGTAAAACGTTAAATGGGAAAGTAACTTCGATTTTTTTAGTATTACTTGCTTTTTACAGTTGCAAAGTGGGGGGGCTAAAGCCCCCCCTCCCCCTCTAGCCCCTCCCCCTGCGCGGTCCCTGTGTTTGAATTAGACTTCACATCCCGTGCACTTGCATATGCTTATATTTGTTCTATGCAAACAACTTGTTTCCATGGGTGATTGAGTAAGTTTGTATTTCTTTTTATAGACACAAATAGAATCCTTCAAATGCCTATTGGAAACAAGTAAGGACAAGGAAGAATATCCACGTTGACTATCACAGCTGACCATTCACATAACAGTGATCACCTCAGAAAGAAGCGCATGCATAATTAGTACTCAATGAAGACAGTAACAAGAATAGAAAAAGTAGATGGCGGATGAAGCTGCAGCAGAAGTAGTTGAAGCATCCAAAGCAATTTTTGATCTGTCGCTTAAAACAGGTGCCTTTGGAGGATGTACCGTAGCGATTAAAATTGACAACGTATGGTTGGCGGGAGCTTTGGCTCTTGGTTCTCTTTCGTTGGGAGCCTTTTATATTTATCGCAGGTATCCTTCTCAGAATGCAGTGAGGAATGCCTTGGAAGGTAACGAGGGTGGAGAGGTGGACCCCGAGGTGAGAGCTATTGCCGAAGGTTCCATCTTTGTCAAACTATTCTGTCATACAGAAAGGAGTTTGCTGTCGTTTGTTGATGACCTCGAGGCAAAGAGAGTAAACCTCAGATTGGAGGAAGAGTTCCTAAAGATTGGATACGTAGGAAAACTGGAAGTCACCATCAAGAATTTTGACGAAGTGTACGAGAAAGTAAACCAGATAAGGTAACGTTTCTACTTTTTTGAGTAGTACTTCTCTTTCACAGTGGGACAAAACAAGAATTTCCCGAAATCTGAGAGATCGGGACAGCAGGAGAGATGGGATTATGCACTCCCTAAAAACGAAAAACAAAACAAAACAACAGCAACAAGGAAACCATTCAAACAAAGAACAACAACAAACTAGAGAAGGTGCATACCTTATACATGGTTAGGTTTCCTCAACTTTCCCTTCTTGACTTTGTCCAGAGACGTATATGCATTTCGTCTGGAGTCAACAACGTTAGTCTGTTGGTCCATTAGTTCCTTGGTAAATGATAACCATATCCGGCCTTTTCCGGTCCCAACGGTTTTTATTTATTTCCTCTCAAACAGTGAATTTCTGAGTGAACAAACCGCGTTTTGTTTACTTTGGTGCGTAGGGCTACAAACACACAAAGTATGAGCGTTTTCGAATTTTGAGCTGTGTCAGTGAATTGGGAATCCCAGGGAGGGAACACAAACCACTGCGACACTCCCGTGTAACGGAACGTTGCATAATATAAGGTAAAATACTATAAAGCCAGACCAAATAAATGGAAGTAAATTGTCTTCTCTGTCAATAGGCGTCGAAGACAGGCGAAGGAATTTTACGAGAGAGCAGTGATCATCTCAAGAAAAGGGGGTGACAGAAGAGTAGAAGGACACACTTGTGCTCGCCTCGGAACGGTGTTTGAGATTCTAGGTGACCGTCTCAAGGCTACAGAGTACTTACACAAAGCACTCGTAATCGCACGAGAAACTGGTGACAAGACGGCAGAAGCCACAGCCAATGGACAGCTGGGAATTGTCTCTCAGGCACTTGGAGACTTTTCCAAGGCTGTTGAATATCTCGAGAAAGTGCTTGAGATCACAAGAGAAATTGACGACCGGCACGGAGAAGCCTTAGCGTACAGAAACCTTGGATCCGTGTTTCACTCTATCGGTGAATATGTCAAGGCGGAGGAATGGCTTCGGAAAGCACTTCAGGCCTTGGCAGAAATTGATGACAGAAAGGGTGAAGCCTCAGCGTACGGAAGCCTTGGATCCGTGTTTCAGTCTGTCGGTAAATATAAAAACGCAGAAGAGTACCTTCAGAAAGCCCTTAAAATATCGGTTGAAATTGGCGACAAAGAGTGTGAATCCGCAGCTTACGGAAGTCTTGGATCCGTGTTTCAGTCGTTCGGTAAATATGACAAGGCAGCAGAGTTCCTTAAGAAATCACTTAAAATGTCAATAGAAATTGGCGACAGAAAGGGTGAAGCCGCAGCTTACGGAAACCTTGGATCCGTGTTTCAGTCCGTCGGTAAATATCAGACGGCAGAAGAGTACATTCAGAAAGCACTTAAAAAGTCAGTAGAAATTGGTGACAGAAAGGGTGAAGCCGCAGCTTACGGAAACATTGGATCCGTGTTTCAATCCGCTGGTAAATATGGGAAGGCAGAAGAGTATCTTCACAAAGCACTTAAAATTTCAATAGAAATTGGTGACAGAAAGGGTGAATCCGCAGCTTATGGAAGCCTTGGATCCGTGTGTCAATCTGTCGGTGAATACGTCAAGGCAGAAGAATACCTTCAGAAAGCACTTCCGGTGTTTATAGAAATTGGAGACAGAAAGGGAGAAGCCGCCGCTTACGGAAATCTCGGATCAGTGTACCAATCTGTCGGTAAATATGACAAGGCAGAAGAGTACCTACAGAAGGCACTTAAAAAGTCAATAGACATTGGTGACAGAAAATGTGAGTCCGCAGCTTACGGAAATCTTGGATCCGTGTTTCAATCTGTCGGTGAGTATGTCAAGGCAGAAGGATACCTTCAGAAAGCACTTCTGGTCTCGATAGAAATTGGTGACAGAAAGGGAGAAGCCGTAGCTTACGGAAATCTTGGATCAGTGTATCAATCTACCTGTTGCTATCACAGGGCAGAAAAATACCTTCAAAAAGCACTTCAAATATCAATAGAAATTGGTGACAGAATGGGAGAAGGCTCAGCCCTCCGAAACCTTGGATCTGTGTTCGAATGCCGCGATGACTATCTCAAGGCACAAGAATACCTTCAAAAAGCACTTCCACTGTCAATAAAAATCGGTGACAGAAAGGGAGAAGCCTCGTGTTTGACAAGGTTAGGAACTGTCTTCCTGTCTCTCCGCAAATATGACAAGGCTGAGGACTATCTTGAGAGAGCACTTGGGATTGCAAAAGAAATTGGTGACAGAGACGGAGAAGCGTCAGTTTACGGGAACCTAGGAACTGTGTTCCATGCTGTCGGAGACTACGTGGCGGCTAAACGTTACAACCAGACGGCCCTCTCAGTAAGTACAGAGATTGGAGACCGTGAAAAGGAATCTCGATGCCTTTTTAACTTGTCATGGCTCACGTTTTTATCGGGAAAAATACAGAAAGCTTCTCTATATCTGCGTAACTGCATTTCCAAGCTGGAAGATTTTCGAGTTCTCCTCAGAGGCAACGATCAGATGAAGATGTCATTTTTTGACGAACGAGCTTTGTATTACTCGATTCTCAGTGCATTGCTTTGTGCAGCGGAAAATCCTGACGAGGCTCTTTATACATTAGAACTTGGTCGTGCCGGGGCACTGACAGATTTAATGTCAGATCTATACGGGGTGAAAGAAACACAGATCACGGCTAACCCACAATCCTGGGTTGGTATCGAAAAGATCATGACGAAAGAAAAAAACAGTACTTGTCTATACCTTTCTTATTCACCACGACGTCTGTTTTTGTGGGTTCTCAAACCGAACGAGGTCATTTTTTTTCGAGAAATTGAAGTAAACATTAGCGGAAGTTATGAGATTGAATTGGCTCGTGTTATTCAACCACAACTCAGTTCACCTCAAATAGAATACCCTACATCGTTTCGACTGATAGAGGAGGACGAAGATGATAAAGAAGAAGAAGAAATAACCATTTGGTCTTTAGAAAAGTTGTACAAACTGCTGATCGAACCTGTGGTTGATTTACTTGAAGAATCTGAAATCATCATTGTTCCTGACCGAGCACTGCATCAAGTGCCATTTGCGGCGTTAAAAGATGAAAGTGGAAAGTATTTGTCAGAGACTTTCAAGATCCGAGTTGTTCCTTCTCTAACCATTCTAAAGCTCATTCAGGATAGCCCTGCAGATTATCACAGTCAATCTGGTGCACTGATAGTAGGTGATCCTGAGATCTATAATGTGTTCTATGAGGGAAATTTACTTCGGTTGTCTCCACTGCCTGTCGCAAGAAAGGAAGCACAGATTATTGGCCAACTGCTAGGAGTCCAACCCTTGTTGGGAAAGCTCGCAACTAAACAGGCGGTTCTTGAAAACATGCACTCGGCAAGTCTGATTCATTTCGCTGTCCATAGTGACGCCAAATTAAGGGTACTTGCCCTTGCTCCTCCTCACTCCTTTTTTAACATTTTTGAAGAACAGGACTATATGCTGACAATGACTGAAATTTCGCAAGTTCGTGTGAGAGCCAAACTAGTAGTACTCAGCTGTTGTCACAGTGGAAGATTTATTTCCGAGGAAGTTACTGAATTTGCTCGAGCATTCTTAGGATCCGGTGCACGTTCAGTGTTAGCGGCTGTTTCGCCAATAGAGGACGAATCAACAATGCAGCTGATGCGGCATTTCTACCAGCACCTTGCTCTTGGTGAAAGTGCCAGTGAATCTCTTCACCAGGCCATGAAGTGGATGAGACGAAACGGTTTTTGTGAAAGTCAGTGGGCGCCATTCATGCTTATTGGAGACAACGTCACATTTGCATTTGGAAAATGAAGGTACTTTTACCTGAGAATATGTAATATTTTAACGTTTAAGTGTCCTAGCTACACAATTATTGCAAATTATTGCATTAAATAACGGAGGATTTATTTGCATAAACGTTACTGGAATCTCGTTGATATTTAGCAGAGTGAAACTGTTTGCAAATACGTCATTTGAAACAGAGGCAGTGCTTTAAAAAAGAGAGTAAGGTTTCTGCGAGTTTTTGCGGCATTTTGTCCCTTCCCGCACACTCATTTCTATATAGTAGTTGCACCCTATCTTTCGCTGTGGCTTAATTGCGTGGGGCCAAGCTAACAACTCCCAGTTAAACAAACTTCTCGTTCTTCAGAAGCGTGCCCTTAGGTTCATATACTTTGCTAACTTTCGAGATCACGCAGATCAGTTAAAAAGAGCTAGAATTATCATATGGTGAACTCGTATCTTGCGTAGAAGCTCCTGAAAATGAAGCAATTTGCAACTGAAAGAAATACAACGCGGAGTCCAAATGCTCTTATCGAAACATAAGTGGTCAAGTGGTTTGTGAAGATTTTTCCCGGTTAAGACACGCGATAACAATTCTAACAGTCCAGTTTCTTTCGAAAAAAACATCTACTAGACTTCTTGTTTTAACGAAAGTTTCGCCAGCAACAAAAAAACTCGTAAACTGTTCATTAGACATCGACGTACCTTCTGTTAAGTTTCCCGCCTGGTGCTCTGAATATGAACTAAACAAAAAATTTAGTCGGAATGACTGAGGAAGAGCCAGGCGAAAGTCTTTGAGGCTTTTAGGCCGAGGTATGGACCTAAACATAAACTTTTACATCTCTACAAGGCTTTTCAGATCGTATTTTGAATTTGAGTCAACTTTCCCCAGCAAGTGAAGATTTTAATTTATGCGAGGCATAGGCCTCACGTCAAACTGTCAACTTTTTAACCAGTGAAAGTTGCTTAGCTGTTGTAAATAGCCAATCAAAAAGCGAGAAAAGCTGTTGACAATCTTCGCGTAAGTTTGAATAAGATTCATTTACTTCGTATGTTTGCGGTGCAGTCTTGGGCTGTGTGATATCCCGTACTTGAGTTATTCAGCAAAATGTAGCACTCAAAATCACAGAGTTAAGTATGGAGCGGCCAGGGACACAAACACAGCGGCATTGAAAACATCTGCAGTTTAATCATGTTAAAACTTTCCTTCCAGCTGTTGAACTTGCAAACCTTCGTATAGACACTTCTCTTGAAATATTAGTTGTTCAGACATCAAAAACACAAGGTGAATCGACGTTTTCGTGTGCGTGATATGTTACGTGTCTTCTTTCATATAATCCAGTATGGCGGCATTCATGTTGTGTTATTTTTCGTTAGCGCTTGAGCTATGCTAAACAGGGGAATGTAAGTAGTAATTAATCAGTCTTGTTGTTGTTCTCTTACTAGGATTGTTTAGACCATGATAAGAACTGTTCGACCAGGCTAGTGGACGGATCATAGTTCGTACTTAAGGGAGAAAGTGTAGTAGAATCGTCTGCATACTTACGGTTTAATGATTTAAGCAGTAAGTAATGAAACAAAGGCCCCGTTCACACGAGCGTAAAAACTGGATCGGTTCGAATAAAACTGAATAGAACGGCTCTGATTAAAACTGAGTGGAACAGCTAAATCGACTGGAACCGTTCGTGTTCTAATCATTTCGTATCGGAAAAAGTCCATAAAAATGGTTCCGAACTGTTCTTTTTGTTGCTAAATAAAGTATAAAAGTTCGCCCTTTGCGGTACAGATCTACAGCATTTTCCCGGAGCCTGCTGTCTTGCTTCGACTTCAGCTATTTACTGTAAAACGCTGGTGTGTTGCGCTTCAACATGCTCGAGGCAACGTTTAAGGGAGAGTTGGAAGAGAAAAATAAGGGGAAAACATCGACAACGACAGCGCGTGAAAAGTCCGAAAAAGAAATAAGCCTCTGGAACTACGATGAAGTAGACATGTTAAAAGACACGTTGGTTCACGAAACTGTTCAGAATTGGTTACATAAAGGAAAGTCAGAACAAAACGCGAATACAGCGACGTTGAAGTCCAGCTCGAGCCCGGGAAAAGGAGACCAAATATAATAAAAATGACTTTCTTATGAGGTTCTATGTTATGGCTTTCAAGGCCGAGCACATTTCATTACTATATATAGGCATTTCTGACCAGATTACATCCTCTTCACTGAATAGGGGAAAAGTTGCCTCCACTTTTATCGTCTAATGAAACACGAGCTACTAACAAGTACTGTCTCTGCAGCGAATGCGGATAACAATAACATAATAATAATAATAATAATAATTAACAACAGTAATAAAAATAACAATGACAACAAAAACGGCAAAAGCAACGGCAACGAGAAGGACAATGACCAGTATAATGGCTTGGAAGAGGTCTTTGTCCGTTCTTCATTACAATTTAGACCGTCTATTTCTTGCAAGTGTAGACGCGCTCAGATTTCGTTGAAACAGGTACGTGTTTCTATCTGAGCCGCTCGGTTTCTTTTGACGTGCATTCGGGCCCTAATTCTTTCAATAGTAGTTTTCTCCTGAATACAGTTTCCTCAGGAAGCTCATCCACATGGCACGTTTTTTCTGAAAACGTGGTTTAATTAGAAAAAAGGAGGTTAAGAATGAGTTGAGCTGCTCTGAGGGATTCAGTGTCTTGTGACTTTACGTTTACTGAATGACGTGTGATTAAAGGCCAAGTAATATTGATGATGATGATGATGATGATGAAACCTTTATTTAATTGTCATAAAAGAATTCTAGAACATTACAGTACTAATTGGGGACACTAAAACAAAGCTGGTTAAAATAAAATAAAATTATCATAATTGAGACTTAACAATCTAAAATTCCTAAAAAATTAATATGTACAATTTATATCAATTTAATCATATACATTTATTATTAAAAATTATGAAAATTTATATATCATATTAGGTATTACATAGATGGCAGGTGGCACAGCTACTATTGTCCAATGCAGAGATATCTCTACAGTTTATCATTCGTTTAAAGTCTTTCAGAGTTGGTGCACTTCTCTCAGAGTTGGACAACTTGGACCATAACATTGGGCCCAAGTATCTGATGGAGTGCCTTCCATATATACTTATTACCTAAATAATATCTTTTGAAGAAGCTAGTTTTCTCGTTTCTGCCAATTAATTGCTACGCTTAAAGATAATTTTGTTTTCCTATTCAGTACTTCTATATTTGCCTTGATCTGGTCGGACAATTTGACCAATTGTGTTCTAAAATTTTTATTTAGTCTTCGCTCGTTTCTGTAGTTTGAAACAATGTTTGGGCTCTACTTCATTGCTTCTTGAAACTGTATTACCTGAAAGTGGGTTCCATATTCCAGTAAGTGGTGATAACCTATTTTGTTATACGACCGTTCTAAATATACTTAGGAAGAACTTAGAAAAAAAGATTCAATTAACTTAAGCCTGCGTGGGGGTTTGATCACACAATAGCTGGTACAAGACCGAAAAACTGGAGGTGAGGCAGCGAGGAAATAGGAAGACTCACATGTGTTGTCTTCATTTTCAAGAAAAAAATATTCAAGCGTAAAAACGGACCGAAAATGATCTTTTAGAGTTAGCGCGTTAACTGCACCTTACTTCTGTTTGTGACCTTATAAGGTTAATATATTTCATGATCTTTCTTTTATTTTTATCTTGTGAATGTTTAGGGACAGAAACAGATCGCTGAAGATCAAATCCGTGAAGAACTCAAGTGAGAAAAGAAGCAAGCAATCCCGTCGTCTGAGCTATGAACAGTGATTAAACGTCCATTGACTTCAATGCCTTTCACAGGAATCATGTAAGGCGACATCACTTCACTTCACTTCACTTTATTACAATTTCAATTTTGTTTATTAACTCAGTGTGTTGTAAATTTAATTACAGAACGATTTTGCTCAAAAATTCACAAATGTTTGTATTTAGTATATACCACACAAGTGAATAGTGCTTTTCGCGCGCTCTGATTGGTTAACTCGGAGGTGATTAGCAAGTACTATTCACCTCCGAGCAGCCGGCGCGCGAGATTTTACAATTTCCGACCGCTTGTCGGTATATTGTAATACATAAAGTAATGTTTTGGTCCGCTAATTATTCAGCTTGTGTTGTATATGCTAAAACAATTATTCACCTCTGTGTCGGTGAAAGTGGTGGATATTTACCAAGCCGCGGTAAATAACCACCACTATACACCTTATTCCAAAATGGCGGCCAATTTATTATTCTTTTGTTTGCATGTTAATTA